>KN832870.1:745146-989049 GCA_000827325.1 Oidiodendron maius Zn | reverse complement strand
TTAGCGAATCTTAATTCGCCTTTTACTGTACTTGAAACTAGTCTAATTATCAAAAATATTAGCTAATAGAAAACCAATACAGGAGACGGGATACTATAAGTAAAAGTAAGGTAAAATACTAGTTTAAAAGTTTAAAGGTAGAAATTATAAATATTGTTTTACTTCCCATATATTCATTTATACTCTTTAGAATCCTATACTCTTACATATCTCTAAGACAGTTTGTCCCTTTATATACTATATCGTATTATATGATAAATAGTACAGTAGTTGCCTCTACTTTATCATTTCAAAAGTAACTTAGCCTTTTACAAAGGTGTGGCCAGTACGGGTTAGCCGCCCTCCCTGCTTGCGTGATCGAATGTTCGATAGCACATCTTAAGACTCGACTGTAGCAAATCCGTGAGCATGGCTGTGACTTAGGTGTGGCAATTTCCCTAGATACATACTCATACTGACTCCTGGACCTCTCTGTGAAATAGAGATTGTTAAAAAGTATTAATTAATGATGTATCTTCTAATACAACCCAACGCCTTTCTGAATATTACATGTCGATATTGAAGCTGCACATCCATACATTTCCACTTCCAGTGCCGACGCCAATTGTCTTCCCTAATACAGCCGAACATGTTGGTCTAAACTCTGAGGGTAGCCACATCCAGTTTTCTGAATTATATGTAATCCACTCTCCGTCTAAACTTATACCCCAGCCGTAGTATTGGGGATTTCGTGGATCTGCAACATTTGTCAGATTTGATGATGTCGGTGACGATGCCCCAAGAACGATTGCACCAGTTTGGGTGTGAAGATACAAACTGGTGGGATCGAATGAGATGTTGAAGAGAGGCTTGCCAATCTCGAGCGTCTGCATGCAGGCGCCACTGCTTGCATCCCAGATCTTGACCGTCTTGTCATATGATGCTGACGCGAGCCGGGAGTCGTGTGAGAAGGCTACTGAGGTGACGGCTTTACTATGGCCCTCGAGTATCTGCACGCAGGTGCCACTGCTCACATCCCAGATTTTGACCGTGCTATCATACGATGCTGATGCAAGCCGGGTTAAGTCGCGTGAGAAGGCTACTGAGGTAATGTGTCTATTATGGCCCTCGAGCGTCTGCAGGCAGGCCCCACTACTCGCATCCCAGATCTTGACCGTCCTGTCTTGCGACGCTGACGCGAGCCGGGTTGAGTCATGTGAGAAGGCGACTAAGTCGACAGGACTGTTATGGCCCTCGAGCGTCTGCAGGCAGGCATTCCAATTATCTTCTACAGCTGGCTTTGTTGTGATCCACTTCGGCTCTTCTTCCTTGAAAAGGCTCCTTATCAGGCTACGGGATGGACTAAATACGAGCGCTGATGTGTATACTTGAAGAGGGCTCTTCTCTATTGCCCACTTAAATTGCATAATAAATCGGCGGGCATCGTGAACGTGAACGAGCAATATAGACGAACCTTCTCGCCCCTAAGATATGTCAGTATGTATTATATGGAGCATTACTAGTTTACAGATTACCTGGAGCAGAGTCTCAAGTTTCGCCATCGAAACTACGCTGTCGAATATACCTCTACAGAGGCTTAGAGCCTCAAGCCAGTAAAGGTATTTCTTTCTCATGAATGTCTCTATCGCGCCGCCGTCCCTTAGGTCGACCCCGTGCTCAATATGAGACTTGGAATTCCATGCACAGAGGTGATTGACCCAGTGAATACACGAGTAGCGCGACGCTGCTAACGGATCTGGGTGCGGCTGTTTGACCTGCTCGATAGGGAATCCCGGTGCACGTAGGCTGTACATATCTCGATGCAGCGTTCTGGACATGAGTTGCAGAGATCTCGAGAAGATTGCGTAATGGGCCTCTTCCTTTCCTGATGGAAAGATCTCATCGAATGCTTGTTCGAGTAAATAATCCTTTGCTGACTGGTGGACGAAAGAGATGTGATGGTCACGAAGTGTTAGAAAAGAGCCACAACGCCCTATGATATCCTCCCAAACTTTATATTCACAAGAGCTTCGAGGAGGCATATCTACAAAGGATGCTAATTCATCCAAGGTAATCGGCCGGTATACGACCGAGACCACTGTCAATATACTTTTACAGAGCTTGGCGTTCCTTTGGTGGATCTGATCCAGCATCCGTTTGTAGAGAGCGTTGAGTCCAGGAGGAAACGCCGTCAACATTTTTTCAGCCTCCCATCCCGAAACGACGGCAAGTTCTTTGCAGACTAAAGCTACCCAGAGAAATGTGTCGTTCGCATTTGAGGAGAGATGGCCGATTATAGCCTCTCGGGTGTTGTCGTCGTACTTCTTCTGCTGTGCTAGCTCTAGCACTTTGTACTGGATGAAAAATTTGATGGCCGCTGAAACAGACTTCGCATTGAGCTCAAGACTGAGATTCTGTCCAGCTTTTTCTAGCTGTTCCCCGATGTCGGACCAATTGCGGCTAGAGACGATCCATTTGACTTGAGGAGATGTAGACGACCTCTGGACGATGAAGTTTAGGAGTTTCGGCAGATCTATAACGCATTCGTCAAGCGCATCAATGATTAAGTACGTGCTCGTCATGCTTTGGTCTTTTAGAATATCTGTAAAGATCTCAACTAAGGCGATCCAGGTATTCGCATCCTCGAAGAGGCCTTTGCCGGCGCTATCATACTTCTTCCGGATATGCGAGATAAGTAATGGCTGCTGACCGATAAGCTTAAATAACAGGCCGCGCAGCACAGCTGTAGCGTTGTTGATTCGTGAGTCAGTGGCCTGGCAGAAGAAGTACGATATATGAGCTGTCCTAGCAATTGACTTCTCTAACTCATCAATAATACCGCAGAGGAGCATCGTCTTACCCTTGCCAGGATTACCCTTAACCCAGAGCAGTTGGCTTTTTGGATCGTTACGCCATTGTTGGTAGTACAGGTCATCGATAATCCAGCGGTAACATTCCTTTAGCAGGCCACCCTTATCATCCTCAATCCGTTTTTTATCATCAGAAGGATCGGTGGGGCGTAACTCTCGGAGGCATTTGTTTAGCTTGTCGATCTCCTCCTCCAGTCGTTTGAACGCGCTTGCCGATCCTTCGCCATAGCGAAGAGGCATTTCGACGCCAAAAATTCCAAGTAGTGAGTACGCTTTGTCTTCTTCAATCCTAGTCTGGCGGCATTCTATCCACGAAAATCGCTCTTTATCTCTAAATTGCGATAAATAAGCTCCTTGAAGTGCCGACTTAGGTACACCTGTTAGGTCGCAAATCTGTTGGCCAAGAGAAGTTTTGTCACCAAGTCGCTTGCCTTCGCGGGAGAAGAATTCAACTAAAGCTGGAGCAAGAAGCTCTTGGAGCGTCCAACCGCGAGTAAACCATCTACTTTCCCGAAAAGCAGATTCCCAAGTATATTTGGCTGATGGGTCGCTTGCTCTCCGCTTTATTGTCGAAACATCCGATAGATAGACGTAGCATCGAGTTGCGTTGCGGTACCAGCGGAACATTGAGTTAATAGCCTTTTGGAGTTCAGCTCTATTTGATTTGTTGATACAGCAGGTATCCACCCAGAAGTGTTGTAAACTGTCGAGTTCAGCCTGCTGCCCACAAAATCGAATCTTATTGTAGCCAGTCTTGCTCTTGCCAGTGCCATCCATTAAATCTTTAAAGGTGACTTCTTGACCCTCGTCCCAAGTATGTGAAAGTATTGCATAGGGAGGGATCGGATCGTGAGCGTTAAAGTCCTTCGTGAGTCCATATTCTCCATTATCGTTGCGGAACAGGAGACGCATCGTTTCGCCAGAACTGCATCAGTACAAGCTGTGAGACTGGACTTTGACTAGGGGGCTTTGGGTAGAGAGATACGATGAAAGCTCTACTGGTTAGAAAACAAATAGCAAAGCGAATGCTAGATTATACCAAAGAACTTGGATCTGGAAGCAATTTAGAGCAACTAAGGGAGAAACCTTCGCTCTGGATATGTGGGACTTGATGCATATATTGTGTCGCTGCTTGCGCCACAGCGCCATGAGCATGTGGATGTAGCAGTGAGGCCAGCCGACCCGTACTGACCACAGTCTTGTGAGGTGGTGAATTCTATAGGTATTCTCAGAAAGTTGAGTTGGTTGACCGAAGGCGAGGCCGAGATTGAGTTGGAATTGAGTTGGATTGCAAGGCTGCGGGGCTGAGATCGGCCCGTTTGCCAAGACTCTACACAGCCACAAGCCTGTCTTGAAGTGTGGCGCTAGTTCCTCTAGAAATCTTCATCGGTAGTCAGTGCTGGCTATCTCGCCGCGCTCATTGTCGCCTCCTTCATATGTGGGACATGGTGTTTGATAGCATTCAAAAGATTTGAACCACTTTAAGTTGAGCTAGAGAAATGGCATTGAATCTGTTTCATTGTCGCCTTTCATCTATATCAGGAATAGCAGAGCGGAGGTTGAAGATATACTGTGAACAGTAATGGCAGTATTACCCTTGGAGCTGAAGTTCTGTGATTAGACTAGAAACTTTGCGGCAATTTTGGTCTATCTCTCCAGCTCCACCTCTTTCCCGGCAATCCAAACCCTCTTTACCTTTGCCGTGGCGGTGATATTCTCCAGCGGATTTCCGTCAACAAGCACTAAGTCCGCTCTCTTTCCAACTGCAATCTCACCTCTGTTTTCTAACCGAAACAATTTTGCGGGTAAGCTTGTACACGCTTTCAATGCATCCTCAGAAGCCTCATCAAGAGGTAAGTCAAGCGGAACATGAGTAATGATATCCACTTTCCCTTCCTGGGCCATAGGAAACGCTTTGCTGCTAGCTGCATGCGCAACTGTCAGCTTCCCATGCCTGCGAGCCTCATGCACCACTGTATCAATGACTTCCTGACTCGGTCCAGGTACATCGGCCACGATTTTAATGTAATCCACGCCCTCTGCGACTCTCTCTTCCACAAATTGCACAGCAGCCTCAGGGGAATCGATTAGACTTGCTTTTGTGATTCGACTATGTAAGCTCCCAGTGGCACTCGCAAAATTACCTGCGATGTAGAGTTCTGCAATACCAGGACGGTTCCTAAGGCTATCTCGTACAGCACCAGAGAAGTATCCCATATCTAGAGCCGTAGTCACACCTGCTTTGGCTAGTTGCGCGAGGAGGCTTGCAGCTATCTCGGCATCATTGGCGAGATGAACATGGGCGTCTATGAATCCAGGTAGGAGGGTTTGTCCTGTACCATCGATGATTGTCGCATTTGATGTATCAGTAGAAGAGTCGATGCTGCTGATGAGGCCGCTTCCAATGGTGACTGACAATTTCTCCTGGAGAGAATGGCCGTCAAAAACGATAGCATTGGTGATTACAACCTTGGACATTGTTCCGAGATTTTATCTAGTGTTTTAATGACTTGTAAGGAATTAATCCGATCGCCGTGCGTTACAGTGACACAGGTGTCTCGCTGAACAGCCACAAGTTTAGCAAATGATTGCAGACGCGAAAGCACATCGTAACTTGGTTATTATTGTTGGATGTGCGGGTCATTTTGCGCTAACCAAAAATTGTTGGTCGCTTTGATTAAAAGACTGACCTCCGTGGCCTTGCATGAATTTGCGTGCTACAATAGCCACAAGGCTATGACGATTTCCCAGCAAGACAGTGAAGCCTTAAGCTCAGATAAGACACTTTTTTTAGTAGTCTACGGGTGTAAGCGAGCCGACAATTATTAGTTGTGATTGGGAGTAGTATTGGGTGGGGCCTAAAAGGAGACTCCGCGCAAGCTCCGCGGACGCAGTGGCCATGCCAAGAGCCCCAGCAACTTTTGGAATGGGCAATTAGAACATGATTATATAGGCTGTTCTCCCATCTATATCTTTTCCAACTAGAATACACACTTGATGGTCCTTCTATACACTCACGCTTATTTGATGAACCACTTCGAAACTATACAGTTAGTGACCCGAAATCCAGTCTCTACCACACCAAAAGCAACATGAGCGAATCTGCGGACTCTATGGACAGATGCGACGTCGAAAAGCAGCCTGTCAGCGATCATCAAGTTATAACTGCCGACAAATCCACAAAGGACCCAAATGTGGTGGACTGGGATGGCCCTGACGATCCGGAAAATCCGATGAATTGGCCAACCTCGAAGAAAGTCACTGCCATCGGCCTGGTATCTCTCATCACTATTCTGTCGTAAGTCTCTCTGAACCATTTACGGTGTACACAGCTTACCAAATACAGGCCACTTGCCTCGACTATAATCTCTCCAGCTACTGAAGAGGTGATGGCAGCGTTCCACTCTACAAACGAAACTCTCGGCGCCTTTGTGACATCTGTTTACCTGCTGGGGTATTTCTTTGGACCACTTATTCTCGCGCCCCTCTCGGAGATCTACGGCCGTGTTATCATCTATAACACCTGCAACTTTATCTTCGTCGTCTTTAACGTTGCCTGCGCTCTCGCTAATAGTCTCAACGCTCTGATAGTTTTCCGCCTCCTTGCTGGTATTGCTGCTTCTTGCCCCATGACACTCGGGGCGGGGACGATTGCCGACCTCATACCGTTGGAGAAGCGGGGATTAGCACTGGTGTCTTGGGTTATGGGCCCTGTCCTTGGCCCAACTTTTGGGCCATTGGGTGAGTATCATGTCAAGTGTTTCTAGGGAAAGTTGAACTGATAGTGAGTAGCTGGTGGCTATCTAGCCCAGGCAAAAGGTTGGCGTTGGATCTTTTGGCTTGTATCTATTATTGTAAGTGGCTGCTCATCATAATGTTCTTTTCTAACCTTAGTCAAAAGGCTGGCGCCGTCTTGGTAGTCTCCGTCTTATCAATGCGCGAGACCTATGCCTATGTAATTCTGCAAAGGAAGACAAACCGCATGCGGCGAGAGACTGGAAATTCACACCTCCGATCGGCCCTGGACACCGGTCGATATCCGAAAGAACTGTTGAAATTTTCCATTGTGCGCCCTTTGAAGATGCTGCTCCTCTCACCAATCGTGTTCATATTGTCATTATATCAAGCGGTAGTATATGGCTATATATATCTTCTATTTACGACATTCCCAAGAGTTTTTCAAATTCAATACGGCTTCTCGAGCGGCAGCGTGGGATTGACATATCTGGGTGCCGGGGTGGGGAGCTTTTTTGGCTTGATCATATGCGGAGCAACTTCCGATCGGCTTGTGGCAACCCTCACCAAACGTAATGGTGGGGCCGCCAAACCCGAATATCGTCTTCCACTCATGTACCTGGGAGCATTCTTCATTCCTATAGGGTTATTCCTGTACGGCTGGTCAGCAGACAAAAATGTGCACTGGATAGTCCCCATCATTGGCACCACTTTCATTGGTGTTGGGATGTTTACTATATTTGTGAGTATAATTCTATTGTTAAAAGAATTTGACTAACATGAAATAGATGCCGTCTTCCACTTACCTGATAGATGCCTTTACGGTTTATGCGGCTTCTGCAGCAGCAGCATCTACTGTCTTTCGCTCACTCCTCGGAGCATTGCTTCCCCTTGCCGGTAACAGTATGTACAATGCACTGGGGGTGGGATGGGGAACATCTGTTCTGGGCTTCATCGCCGTCGCATTTATTCCAGTACCGTTTTTGCTCTGGACGTTTGGTGAACGTATTCGAAATAGCAGATTCTTTCAAGTCAAGTTCTGATTGAACACTGAGATAGTTACACTTATCCAGTCTTACGCCACTCAACATTATCCATAGATCTTCCTTTTGACATATAATGCATCATTGTAATATCTTACCATTGCGTCTTCCGTAGATATTCAGTGGCTAGAAAGAGCGACGTTGCTTGGCTAATGATATTCCGGCAACTGGTGCCAATCTAACTATAGTAAGGTTATTTTACTAAAGCCAACTAATATGTTTACTACTATATAGTAACTGCCCTTTAGCTAAGGTAGGATATTTTCGCGGGGAGTCCTTTCTTACTCTCCTCCGGACTGTCCACTGCATCACACTATACAATGCTGTCCGTCTCATAGTATGGGTCGTTAGGGTCATAGGGGAACTTGCGCACCACCACATCGCCATGATAACTCCAGAGATCGATCTCAGCCGGTGTAAAATCTACCGCACAGCTATTGTCCTTCTGGCCGAAGGTGTCCACCTCAGTCACAGTTCCATTGTCATAGTTGATGCGCACCATGCTGACCGTCTCCCGACTAGGGTCGCCTAATAGATAGTTCGTCGGAAAGAATTGGATGCCTGAGTGCGCCGTGGTGAATACTGTGTTTGGAAGATCACCCGTGTGCGGCACATGGTGCATGCCCAAGTTGAGCCACAACACGAGGTCCGTCTGCGTGAGGTTCTCGCCGTTGAAGAATTCATCGAAGTTGACGGGCGGATTGGAGACATCCTGCGAATTGTAGGCATGCGCAGATCGTGGCTCCGTGTCGTGTTGCTTTGTCACTTGGATATCGTATCCGGCCCATCGAGCCGCGTTGACGAGATTGCTCGACTCCTCAACGGTGAGGTGCGACACGCCAGTCGAGGGCAGGATGCGGTATCCGCGATACTCTCCGTATTTGTTGCGCTGGTCCATGTTGATAACCTTGACCTGTGTGGCCGCATTGGCGGCAAAGTTGAAACGGCTGTCGTTCTCACTCTCCACGATGGATCGCTCCAGCATCATTGTGTTGCGAGTTTTGCCCCCAGACCATGGATAGGACTTGCTTACCGGTACCACATTCACGAGTTCGATCGTGTTGTCCAGCCCTAGGATATCAAAATCGGCCTTGAAGTTGAGGACATGGTCGTGCATTGAGCCGGACAGAGAATCGTGGATGTGGTAGCCGTAGTCGCCGTTGTTGGCGTAGTATGCCGACTGGATATAGCCAGACGCCCGGACCTCGACACTTATGGAGCCGTCCATGTAGAAAGAGTAGCTGATACCATCAGTTACGGCTCTAGAAAATGAAGAGAATGAAAAACAAGAGTAGACTAACCTGAACATGTAATCGTAGTTACCCACCGTGGACACCGAGCGAAGGGTAAAGTAGATATTCTTTGTACTGCTGACATAACTAGACGTGCTATGTCGCTGCATGGAGAAGTCGGCATCGAATTCGAAGAGACAAAGACTGTTGAGATGGGTGTGTGTCGTCTCTGAAATATAAAAGCTGGTGTTGAGATACGTGGCATAAGATGGGCAATCATATCCCTTGAGCAGCTCGAAGGCATATGGTCCGAATCCGTAGTAACTGTCGAGGTAGGATGTTCCTGACTGGACGGGGTCATTTCCTATATTATATCAGCATCTCTGACCGTTGATAATCGATAATAATAATCTCACCAGCATAATGCGCCAAAGCTTCCTGTAGTCCTAACTCGTAGAGGACTCGCTGCCCTTTATATCGGATATCATAGAGGGACACGCCGGTGTCCCGCGAGAAGCCCACGTAGAAGGAAAAGTCCATCCATTCCACGTACTTTCGAGCAACGTCGACAGAATATCGAGCTCCTGTCGGTGCAACTGCTAGAGGTGGATAGTTCTTATCCATGGGTAGCACGGGGCCTTGCTGGTCGGTTCGCGCCCAATCTCCTTCCACATTGGCGCCTAGCTTGATGAAACCGGGCGAGAAATAGGCCTTCCGAAACTCTTTGGTGGTCTCATAGAAGATATCATTGTACAGCCAGCCCTCGAGCTTCCACTTCGACGGATCACGACCCGTCACATCCGACTTGACAAAAAGTCCGAGCGGCAGCAGCGTCTCGGCATCAAACTCGTCTACGGGGTAGTTCCACCAGGTGTCCCACCGGACGATCCGGCCATCGTCCTGCCAGAGTGGGTCAATGCCCCAGATATCGAGCGTGTCGTTGTCCAAGCCGAGCGCCGTGCCGTTCCAAAGATCCAACGTGATATCGGAGATGGAAGCGCTCAGGTTGTAGAGCCAGCTTTGCTGAAGTGTGTCGTCCGCATCTAGGTTACGAACATGGCCCTGGGTCTTGCGCGTGTAGGGATACTCGAGCGGTTCCCACTTGGTGGTGCCATTCTTCACTGGCAACGGTCCAACAAGCAGATCACCGTAGTACGGCTCAACGGAGGCACGATGATCGATAACAACATGGGCATAGACAGGCGGCGCTGCACCTTTGTGGTCGATGTAATTCAGGACATCGGTTTTATTTGGACGCATTAACTCCACCAGTAATATGGCGTTGTCCCAATTGCCCGCCTGGTCACTGACCGTGAGGTTGAGTTCCGGCTGTCGAAAGAGCCATTGAACAACAGCTGCTGCCTCAGTATCGTCTAACTCGTCCCAGACATTTTTGTAAGGCGCAGTTATTTTGGTGGCGTTGCTGTCTACACATGCAGTTGCCCCTGTATGGGCATAAGGATCGCGCGAGAAGTTTTTACGGCCGCGAGCCTTTCGCACCCAGTTGGCCTTAGGGTCTGGACTCGGATGAGCGAGCACATTGCCGATCAAACTGCCGAGTAGTAGAGAGGTCGAGACGAGCCCGACTGTTGAAGGGATTGTTAGTTTCATCCTTCTGAGGTAGTGATTCAAGCACCAACCACACGTATCACTCCGAAAGGAACGCTCTTATATACCCTTACTTCGCCTGGTAGCAAGTCCCCTACTACCATAATACAGCCCTAAGCAGTACAGTGACTTTCGCTAACAGCATGTTCTTATCTTGACTAGCAGTATAGCAGTCTACCGTGAGCCTCATTCTGTCGGCAGGACCTACCCAAACCAGTAATTCATTGCCGCAGGATCACGACTTAGAAGCGAAACCTAGAACGTCAACACGGTTATAGATGCTGGTGACCATGACGATTAAGAGCGATTAATGAAGTGGACAAGATGTCGAGATTACAAATTTGTATTACTGGAAAGTAAATAATGTGGTGCATGGCCTGGAGAACAAGTGACTGGAACCCCCCTTATCGACGGAGAACCGTGAGGGAATGACCTCTTGGGAGATATCGGAGATTGGAACTTAAAGATAGCACGGATCTCTCCGGATAGAGATAGCGAAATCATAAGGCCATATGGAACGGGCATTTTTTAGCGAAGAGTAAGCGATAATTAGTTAAGCCGCGATACGCATTTCGAGAGATTTTCAGTACGCGTGTCTTACCCCACTACTGTACCTTGAAACGCCACTATAACGCGCTAATTTAGGATATCTTAATTGCAATCCATTGGCCAAAGTCCTAAGCTAGCTCCTTACTAAAGGGGACTAATTTCAAGAGCTTAGGGTGCTTATCTCTACCTGACATCAAGCTCTACTTAAAGCACTCCGGGGACTGTATAAGATTCAATTACCCTTAATACTAATAGACACTCCCTCTCGAACTAAGGCGATCACATATCTATAGTGATTAAGACTTGTGTATAATACTTTAAATCTAGAAACCCCTGTTCCTGATATTATTGTATGCCACTCTGCGACAACCTCACTGAGGGTAGGTTCAATAATAGAGTCGCAGAAGAGAAGTGTTGTGTTGATATAAGTATACTAAACTAAATAGAGAAGGAGAGAAGGCTCGAGACTAGGGCAGGACTCGATTATGGTATTAATACAGCTGCTGGGTGATCCCTAACCTGTAGCTACAGCCCGTTGCGGGCGCAAACTCCCTTAACAAACATTTAGCGCTTCGCTTATAACAAGCCCACATCCCAGTGACCCGCCCGCCCTTGTCGCATTTTCAAATTTGTGACGAAAACTGGGGGTGACTCGAAAATGATAAAAAATGAGAGGCACAAAATGAGGGGTAAAATCCCCCACAGCCTGGATTAGACAGCTACAGACTAACTGAAACGACATGCCTAGCTCATGATGAAGAGTTTCCAACATGCACTCTGGCATATATAGGTGGAGAGAATGAAGGGTGGGGGGCCTGAAAACGCTAAGCGATTTCCGGAGAGAGGCCACGGAGACTGGCTGTGGTTGGAAGCGACTGTACCTGTACTGTATCACCCAGGCTCCACAACATCAAAATGTCGGAGCGGTTCTCATGGAGTAAGTGCAGTGCCTGGATCCCTTCGTCTCTCCACGGCAACGCGTGGCACCCCTGTTGACTGATTTCTCCCTACAGAAGTCCGTAACTCTTTGAAGGAAGTCCCATCAACCGGGATACATCTACCAGATTTCGAAACCCGCGGCAAAAGGTCCGCTGACTCTAATATTGGTGCGCGCATATATCAGCACCATTATGTTGGGTCCTGCTAATACATTCCAGCCCTTTCCAAGATCATTCCCACGCAACTGCAGATTCAGCATGATCCTGGCACCTTGACTATTACTCTCCACGAAGGTGTTGGCCTTTCCGCACCGGACCAATACAAGGAAGTGTTCGACATCCAACAGCAGGAATCTATCGTGAAGCGGAACGAATATTCTTGGAATGGCCATTCCTATCGGCCTTATCACCGGAAGTCCTTCTTGCCTTACGCTATCTTGTGTTTTGACCAGTCGCAGGTGTTTGTTGGCTCCATAGCAGGAACCACGGAATGCCCACTATGGGCGGGAGAGGCCATTCACTGGAAATTTGACGTTTCGCGGGCCTCTGAATTGACCGTATATCTTTACCTCAAAAACCCAAATCCTTCTCAAAGAGGTCAAGATATCTCCCTCGGTGTAGTGAGAACAAGCCCCTTATTCGAGGAGAAGAAGCCACTTACTGTGGATTGGTTAGACGTCCAAGAAGGCACCGGGAGGGTTCGTATCGGGGTCGGATATGTCAAGAAAAAGTCTTTAGAGATAGGAGATATAGAGTGGGTGGTTTTTCATGAAAAGTCTCACGCTGCGGGTGCATGGAGGAAGCAGGATACCCAACAAGTATATGCTTTAAAGACAATTCGCATAGCCGATATTAGTCCTTTATCCGCACTTCTGGACAACCTCCGTTTCCAGATCAACAGCCCTTTCATTGCCCCGCTCACATTTGCTTCTCAGTCGCCTGAAGGGTTATTATACCTTCTTTCACCGTTCATCACCGGCGGACACCTCTTTTATTACCTCTCTAGAGATCAACGTTTCGAAATCAACAGAGCGACATTCTATGCTGCTGAAATTCTCTGCGCGTTAGATCATCTACACGATTTTGACTTTATTTATCGTGGGTTAGGGCCGAAGAATATTCTACTTAACTCCTCCGGACATGTTACGATTGTTAGTCTCGATCTATTCTTTTCAGAGACAAATGATGAGGTACAGACTGTGAATAGAACTTCACGTTGCCCATCCCCAGAAATGCTCCTTGGCCATGGTCACTCCAAGGCAGCGGACTGGTGGACATTTGGAGTCCTTCTTCACGAGATGCTCACAGGGTTGCCTCCATTCTATGACGAGAATGCTGATGAAATGGACCGTAAAACCCTCTCCGAACCCCTCCAGCTTCCGACTTCACTGTCACCATCCGCCCGGGACATCCTCGTAAAACTTCTTAGCCGCAACCCTGAAGAACGACTCGGAGCAAAGGGGGCATTTGAAATCAAATCCCATCCATTTTTTGACAACATAGACTGGGACAAGCTTGTCCGGAGGGAATATGAACCCCCTTTCAAACCTTACCATGTCGCAACGTCCTTCGAGGACCCGATACCAGGCCCATCATTGATGGAACAATTCAAGGGTTGGAGCTACAACCCACCGGTAAAAACCACCGAGGGAGAAATTGAAATAGCTACTCCGGTGCAAGAGCGGATATTACCTAAGGACTCCAAGGGACCCATCGCCGCACCGAGCAAAAACTCGGTTGCGAAGGCACCCAAAGAGCTAGGTCCAGCCGATCCTCATCGGCTCTCCTCGCCCCCTCAAGCAGCAGTTGATCAAGACCCTGGAGAGTGGGAGCTAGTTTGGGAAGATGCAACTCAGGTATTTCTTTTTCACAATCGCTCTACCAACGCGAAACAGCTCATCAATGCTCGAGCTGCGTACCCCAAATCACAGCACAAAGTACAGGAGGCTCCAGCTACTCCTGCGACACTTGAAGATAACCATGCGGCTCACCATGTACCTGGTTATACTAGTCACAACCTCCCTACTCAAGCACAGAAGGAAGACGTACTTGAGGCGGCATTGAATGCCGGGTATTCGCAAATCGTCCCCCGACTCCTAGATAGATACGGCATGGACCTGAATATTCACGTGCTTCGTTGGTGGCAGACACCGCTGACATGGGCCACGGAACATGAGAAACCGGATCTGGTTAAGCTGTTTCTCGATCATGGTGCGGATCCGGACTATACCCCGGGAGATGGTGCAGGACGTGGAGCTGCACTTCTGAAGGCAGTAGAAAAAAGGAACCAGGATCTTATTGAGATCTTAGTGCAGAAGACCAAGCGCGTGCTCTGTACCATAGCTTTGGGTTCAGCTGTGGATCGGCAAGACGCGGAAATGGTCACCGTCTTGCTTGCGAATGGTGTTAGGTGTGATTTCGAAGAGTCAGATCGACCACGCCCCTCCCATCCTGATGGTGGTTGTGTCTTTGAGGATATCTCATATCCGAAACAGTTTATGCCGCCCCTCGTCCGAGCCGTCAGATTAGGTGACATAGAGCTGGTACGATTGCTACTAACGCACGGCGCGAATGCCAATGTCGGCTACCATGATCTTCTTGAGCTGCTGGGGCCTTGGGACAAACCACCGAAACCAAGAATGGAATGCGGAAGGGTCATACAGTTGGCCATGGGTTTTGGACGCCAGGATATGGTGCAATTACTGCTTGATTCCGGTGCAGATATCAGCCTCCCACAACCTGTCTGGCGACACCATGAATGCGGGATGACACCAAGAACGACATATTTTAAGATCACTGCCGGCTTGAGAGCAGCAGTGGCAGCAAGAACGCTTTGAGGAATGGAAAAATACACATCGTTCTCTTTGCCCTCGGATTAGCGTTTCTGAATTCGATGACCAACGAAATTCCACTCCGTTTTGGTCAGGTTCTTTCGCCAATTCCACTTCTTGAACTGAAGCTTTCAGAGGATTCAAGTGAATTAGTAAGAGGCCTGAAAGGTCTATATAAAGAGGCCTTTACTCTAGTATTCTGCACTTGACAGTTGTCTCTGCATCACTCAATAGTCAATATAACTGAGTTTCACCTTGATTCCTAAGTACGACCTGCGCATTACCTGACCTCTCCTGCAGACTAGATATTTGCCATTAAATGTTAGGAAGGAAGCAACATGTAGTTCGATATCGGAAGCTCGACATGAGCACTTTCCATTTCCGTCCTTGGACGTGAGCAGTTGCTGCTATAACCTGAGCTGTGGGTGAGCCTGGGTGAGCTTGGCTGAGCAGTGGGTGAGCTGAAACGACGGTTTGGGCTCCTCGGCTAGTCAAGGGGTTCTTTTGGGGCCAATTCTGGGCCCCTGTCAGGTAGAGCCGCACCCCCAGAATACAGCCGCGCGACAACAGGTTTGATGCAAAAATTCTGCGTAAAGGTCCTCACTCTGCCTTGATATTTTCATTTGAAAACATGGCGACCGGCACGCTGAGAAAGCCCCCCCAGGCACCTCCACTTTTCACGACGGAACCCCTCTGCATCTTGGACGATGCAAAACGATTGCTCGACCAATCTCGCAAAATCCAGACCTCCGTTATCGAAAGTGTTGACCCCTCCACGGCGACGTTCGCGAATACTCTCCTGCTACTCGCCCATGACGAGAACATCAGGCAAAAGGAAGCGCATGTTCTGGAGTTTTATCAACATGTCTCGCCAGATGAAGAGCTTCGCGCAGCATCTAGACAAGTTGAGGGTCTGGTCAAAGATTTTTCGATTGAGACAGCGATGAGAGAAGACATCTTTAAACTTGTCGAAGCAGTGTCGGCCAAGAACGAAGATCTTGATCCACAATCTCGCCACATCCTCGAGAAAGAGAAGAGCAGTTATGTTCGAAACGGGCTAGGACTGCCTGCGGAGAAGAAAGAGCGCTTCAAGGAGATCAAAAAGCGACTCGGCCAGATCACTATTGAATTCCGGAAAAATTTAACTGATGAGAAAGGAGGAATCTGGTTTTCTCAAGAGCAGCTAGAAGGTGTCCCGAAGGACGATATTTTGGGTTTTGAGCTTGGTGAAGACGAAAATTCTGGTCAGCTACGAGTGACTTTCAAGTTCCCTGATGTCACTACAGTCCTTCGGCATGCCGCAAATGGCGACACCAGAAGGCAAATTTTGATCGCCAATGCGAACAAAGTCAAGCAGAACGTGCCTCTACTCAAGGAAGCCCTGGTTCTTCGCGACGAAGCTGCTCGTCTGCTCGGATATTCGAATCATGCGGCGTTTCGCTTGGAAGAGAAAATGATCAAGTCTCCCGAAACGGTCAATACCTTCCTCTCAGACTTAAGATCAAAATTGAGAGCTAAAGGTCTCCAAGAAGTTGAGAAGTTGAAGGAGCTCAAAAAGATAGAGATGGAGTCTCGAGGGGAGTCTTTCGATGGACACTACTACATGTGGGACGACAAATTCTACCAGAGACTCATGTTGCTGAAGGAGTTTTCCCTTGACGCACAGGAAATTTCGGAATACTTTCCTCTGAATGTTACCATTCAGCTCATGCTTGAGATGTTCGAGAAGTTGTTTGGCATGGAATTCGTTAAGATCGAAGGCAAGGCTAGAGACGAGCTAGCGGGAACTGGTAATGGTAACGATATTGTTTGGCATCCAGATGTTCAAGTTTTCTCTGCTTGGAACGCAGGTAGCAATGATGAGTTCCTTGGGTTTTTGTACCTTGATCTACATCCTAGACAAGGCAAATTTGGACACGCCGCAAATTTCAATCTGCGACCAGTAAGTGCTGTTACCAAACAGATGACAGACACTGACTTGTTCAGGGATTTGTCGACGCAGATGGTCAGCGAAGCTACCCGGCGACAGCGTTAGTATGCAACTTCTCTAAGCCAACTGCCACGAAACCTAGCCTGCTCAAACATGACGAAGTGGTAGTGCTGTTCCATGAGCTGGGTCACGGCATCCATGATCTCGTTGGCAAAACAAAATATGCGAGGTACCACGGCACCATGTGTGTTCAGGATTTCTGTGAAGCACCTAGCCAGTTGCTCGAGAATTGGTGCTGGTCCCCCGGACCTCTGAAATTACTCAGCCAACATTACTCCACACTGTCGCCAGAATACTTCCAGGTATGGAAGGATGGGCAGGGTGAGAAGAATTCAAGAACTTCAAAGCTACCACAACAAATCACGGATGACATGATACAGAACTTGATTCGAACCAAAAATGTCAATAGTGCTATCTTCTGTCTGACCACGTTGCATGTCGCTATCTTCGATATGACGGTTCATCAACCCGACTCTTTCGAGGCGGCAGCAGATTTGAATCCGTCGAAGATCTGGAATACACTTCGAAGTGATATTATGCCAACCGAAGGGCCGGACTCCCAAGGTGACGGTGATGAGTGGGGACATCATGAAGTGACATTTGGGCAATTGGTAGGGGATTACGATGCAGGGATTTATGGATATCTTTGGTGAGTATTTCATTCTCTTCTAGACAGAAATTCCACTGATATTTGCAAAGCTCGCAAGTGTACTCACTAGACATCTTTGACACATTCTTCAAATCCAATCCGATGGATGCTACAGAGGGCCGTCGATACCGACATATGGTGCTAGAAAACGGTGGTAGCAGAGATGAGATGAAAATGCTTGAAGACTACTTGGGTCGAAAGCCAAACTCCGGTGCCTTCTATCGGGAATTGGGTTGTTCTGAAACACCCTCCTGAAGGCTAAATCGCTTCCTTTGGTTGCAATACTTAGACACTTGTTTCCTCATGTCCTACGTTAGCCAAGCTGTCAGCTATGTTCACAACTGAAAGGTGGTCATCATGTGATATAATTCCGAGGGATGACGATCCGATGCAAATGATCCACATGCGCTACGTCCTTCAAATTTTTCTGTATCGCGATGGAGTGACAGAGGAAGTTTTAGGATACTGATTACTAGTAACGTTTAGTACTACAAGAGTAATACTACATCAGATATAATCTGGTTTATCATCGTCTACGCCAGTGTAGTCAGTAGTATGGGCGTATAATACGGTGGGTCATCAAAAGTCTGTGCTCAACACCTGTTTTACTGCAAAACTCGATCTCTTTACCCCCTCTAATTTTAATTAAATAAAATTCTTAAAAAAATAGACCCTTTTATATTCTTAAAAAAATTAATAACACATTATATATTTATAAGTATTTATAGCAATCCAAGAATACAGTAACACTCGAAACCAGCTTCAGTCTGAACTCTTTGTTTTTTTATAATTTGCCGAGAATCCTCTCACAAACTAGTAGAGATACAGTAGGGGTCGAAACCAGCTTCAGTTTCCACTCTATATATTTTTATAATTTGCGTAAACATTCGCGCTAAATATACCAGATATAGTTCACATTTATTAAGGTAATTCGTAACACATGATATATAAGCCTAAGTAGTCGGTACTTCTACCACGGCTCCAGTCGGCCTCTTGCTAGCGCGGTCCGCCAACAGGACAGTTGTCTTCTTCAACTATCGTCAACGAAGATAACGCTATAGTAACATTTGAAACCAGTTTCAGTCTACACTCAATAAGTTTTCATAATTTGCTAAGAATCTTATCGCTAAATAGTACAAATACGATTAGAAATATTTTACTATGCAATCCCTGCTTAGTACATAACACGTGGTAAGTTAACTAACTTAACGTTAAGTACTGGTGTACGTAAGGTAGCCAGTACAGATCGGTGCGCGGTTTAGATCGGCATTTCCATAAACGTCACATCGCCAGCTTCCCATCAACGCAGAACCTCGCTCTCTTGCATCTCCTTCGATCCTTGGCTTGTTCTCTTGTTACGACAATTTTTTACACATTGCCTTCCAAATCCCTGCCTTTCCACGCTCACTTATAGCGGAGCAAAATCCCTAATCGACTCGAGTTGTCACTAGGACTGACTTGCTGTCTGTTTACAAGGTGATGAGATCAGTAAGATGCAAATAAATCAATATTATCAACTTCTTAGATTGGATCGTCGATTTCTTCGTATTGCTCGATATCACCAAAGTCGACCTGCCTTGGAATTGTCGACGGTCTGTCCAAATCATCCAATCGGGTAGTGTCCGAATCCTCATTTAGGTCATCTATGCTGCCGCTATTCTGAGGCCTTCTCCTGGTAAGTGACAAGAGCAGCCGAAAAGCACTCCTTTGAATTATGGCTGCTCTCATGGCCCATGCTACTGACTTCCACAAGCTTTGTACGGCCCCTAGAAGCTTTCTAGACATCTTCTTTATTCGCTTAGATAGGAACTTTGCAGTTACTTTCAAACACTCCATGTATTGTGTCGATTTGGTTTCCAATAAGACAAATGAGCGTGAAAGATACAACCGTGACCCATAATCCAATCCAGTTGATATTCGTGAAATTTCCGTTGCGAAGGAGAATCCGGCCGCACGATTTCCAGTCTCTCATGTACTCAGAGCTGAAGCCATGGGGTTCAAGGTTTACGAGGGGAAACAATAAACCATCTTGGACTGCAAGAATCCCATTGAGAAAAGCCTTCATAAACCAAGTCTCTACTTCGACCACCCACGGTTCCCTATCGACATCAAACCCTATATTGTCTTGAAACAGAGGTCCCCGGCCCCATTCAGTCAGTGGTATCATTTGGTGTACAGAAATTCGTTGCCTTAGATATCTGTGCACTCCAAATATATGAAACGCAGCCCTAAAAGAGGCTTGCATTTCTTTGAGTGACCAAGCAACCTGGCCATTCCACTGCTCGAATACACTGGCGGAAATATTTCCATTGAACCCACCAGGGAACTGGGTTGCGAGGTGATGGAACATCACCCAGAATGGCTCCTCACATGCACCCCAGTCTGTACAGGATTTTGATAGTGGAGATTCTGGGAGACAGTACTGGAATTGCTCAACGCAGCCAAGGGCCGTTGCTTCATGATCTGGAATGAATGGATAAACATCAGAAAAACCCGGCCCACCCGGCAACCGGGAGGACAATTGGCTGTGCGCAGCGAAGAACGGATCATTCACCACCTCAGGGTAATATTGTCTGCCCGCCCGATTTATCACAAGGAAAGACTGTCCATTGTCGCGTTGCAGGAATTCATTGAGCTCTAATAGCCCTGGACAGACATCTGGCAGAAGGGTAATGTCATGTGGGCCATTTTCGTTGACCATATGAAGACCAGAGTTTTCGCTTGAAAATTTATTCGGACCATTCATAGTAGACAATATCAGGGTATCGTTTTTACGAAGCTTATATTTTGAACCGTAGTAGCCCTTTAGGATGTATATAAGACTCCTATTCTCAAACTTCCACAGGAACGGATCTATGGATACGGGCGCACAGGTAAGTCGCCGGCTCATCAATAATTTTGATCTGGAATTGACCCCCATTTCAAAAGTTGAAATATTCCAATGAGTGATTTCGAATGAGGGAGTATTATTAAGGCAAATATTGCCCGTGAACGGACATTTCATTGAACGCCATTTCGTGATTTTAGGGACAGAGAGATAGTAAGCACTATCACAGCCTCCATTCAAATTGTCTCGGCAGACATGGAAAATTTCGTCTGCCCTCGTCTCTCTGTTGAGCCTTTCTGGCCAATGACTAATCGCGCGGGTCGATAAACACTCCTCCCAGATATTCGATTTCACAATTGGAGCCCCAAGCACCCCCTCTGTAAGCCATATTGGGATTGCAACTCCCATGACGAGGAAGAAGGAGATGTTTAGAATCGAGGCAAATCCGAACCAGGGAGATTCCACGGGATCATCCAGGGCTCGAGCGTCTCTTGCATGACAAGCTTCGGCTCGGAAAAGTCCATAAATTTTATCAAACAATATAGAGATCCTCCTAGAGATTACGAGCATAGTAGACACAATAGCTTTGCCTTGTGAAAGCTCAAGGAGTGGGTCTGGTGTCGAGTCGTCCGGAAGTCGTGGTGACTTGGTGTACTGTGCGATAATGTATCGTATTAGAGCCCAGCATTGTGATTGCGCCAGGCCGATAAGAGCTGCGATACAGGCAGTGACAAAGATAGCGCTAAAATTTCCCAGAGTCCATTTGAGACGCCGATAGGACAGTTCATCGTATCTCTCCCAGACGCCTTTGTGAATATAAGGCGTGAATTCGTCTGGCGTTAGCGGCAAGTTTGACATGTCTTCGGTTCAGGAGGGTCCTAGAAGATAGTATTAGTGGACGTGAGCGTTGGCGTTATCGGACGGCTGATAGAAAGAACCTCAGTCTTCCTCTACGTGAAATTTACGTGTCATATTTACAAAGTTTTGGTCACGTGTTTAGAGGGAAAATGAGGTACCTTGGTAAGAGTATACTATACGCCACTGCTCATGGATTATTTAGCGACAACCACCAGAACTCACAGCTACTATTGTAAATTGATTAAAGTCTATATTACAAATGCATAGGATAATATTATTTATAGAGAGTTTTAAATTTAGGATTTTAATGAAGGTTTATAAATATTCATAATGCTAAATTCGGAGGTACCTAAAATTTCTAAAATTCCTACAAAATTCATGAATTTTATTGACTAGGGCTTCAAGCACATATGTCACGATGTCTCAGAAGTAGTGGCAATATACGCAATAGCATACGACTGTATAGTCGTAATGGCTTACGCATGTTGCCACATAAGCAGGCATATAATAAGCGTTATGTTCTGTAGTCTAAACCCCTCAGTTGTCTCTGCATCACTTAAGTTATCTACTGCTTTCAGCATATCAGCTATGCCGAAAGCCTATAGTCAATATAACTGAGTTTCACCTTGATTCCTGACTACGACCTGTGCACCTACTGAACCTCTGCTTCAAGAAATTTTATATAGAATAAGAGAAAACCTGCCGATATATATATGTAAATAAAGAGAAAAGGGGGAGAAAGCATAGAAAACAAGTTACTATATAAAATAAAGCTAATATATAATAGTTAATAAGGTTCATATTTTAATATATTTTATAGAAGGCTATTGAAAGCGTAATAGTACTAGCTAGAGGCCGACGGGAGCCGTGTAGAAGTACCGACTACTTAGGCTTATATATCATGTGTTACGAATTACCTTAATAAAAAAATGTGAACTATGCCTGGTATATTTAACGAGAATATTTTATGCAAATTATAAAAACGTATAGAGTGGAAACTGAAGCTAGTTTTGACTCCTACTGTACAGTTTGTGACGAACCTGGCCAGATTAGCCAGCGGTTTACCAGCGCAGCAGTAATCACGCTTCTGCAGGTCACCTGACAGGCCCCTCCTGTATATAAGGAGCTCTACTCTTGTCCTCTCCTTTACTCCTTAACTTGTTCTCTTAGTTATATCGGTTGATAGTTGAATATACCTTGTATCCAGCGCTACGCCTTATCCTAAGGATCCAGATCCCTATTCTTCCTGAGCCGTTACACAGTTAGCAAACTGGTTCCCTTGTATTGTCTGCTTAGTGCATAACATGTAATAAGTACATATAGGTACAGTAAGGGTCGAAACCAGCTTCAGTTTCTACTCAATATAATTTTATAATTCGCGTAAATATTCTCGCTAAATATACCAGATTCGGTTCACACTTTTATCACAAGTAATTCATAACACATAACATATACATATAGGTACCCAGTGCAGACTTGCCTGCAGTTTTGATCGGCATATCCAAAAATCGTGGTTCCAGAAGCTTCCTCAAGAGTAAGAGAGAATATATTGTATTCCCATTCCCTCCCCTTCCTTTCGTTCTTCATTATATATCATTCACCGCGAAACTTGATTCTTCTAGCTAGTACAGTACATTCCTTATACTCATGCGACTGGATCGGCCTGGGCTGTCCATTCGTTACAATCAGCCGCTTTGCCGCGCCATTTATTTGCCTTATACGGCCTTCCTAATATATATCTGTCTTTAGTGGCAAGTCAAAGTTGGGGGCGGCGGCCCTGTATGAAGAACGGCCTGCTTATTGTAACAACCTTACTGCAAGTAGACTCAACGATAGAGTTGCAGATGAGAAGAGTTATATTATAACGTTATTCTCTGTGTAAAGCGACGAGCATGTTGTTAGTAAGGTGGGGGTAAGGCGATAGAGTCTAAAAAGGCTGAGCACTGTGCAATCGTAACATTTCCACGACATACCCGTTCTTGGCGGCATATAACAGTGGCGTCCTGCCTAACTTATCGACTGCCTCAATAGAAGCGTCATTATCAAGCAGAAGCTGCATAACAGCCTTAAGTCCATGTGCAGCAGTATATAATAGCAGTGTCTGGCATGAGTACTTATAAACTGCCTTAGTATCGACAAACTTATCAAGTAGTAGTGTTACAATAGGCTCATACCCGTTCTTAGCAGAATATAATAGCGGCGTCATGCCCGAGATACTATCGGCTGTCTTAGTAGCGGCGCCCTTATCGAGCAGCAGCCGCACAACAGCCTCATGGCCGTACTCAGCAGCATAAGATAACGGTATCTACCCTGAGTACTTATCTCCCTCAATAGCAGCGCCATTAGTAAGTAGTAGTCGTACAACAGACTCATACCCGTTTTCAGCAGCATATGATAGCGGTGTCCGGCTGAAGTGTTTATTTATCGTCTTGATATTTGTACTTCTATCAAGAAGCAGCTTGAAGATAGCCTCGTGGCCCTTCTTAGCAGCGGAAAGAAGCAGTTCCTGACTAACTCTATCCACTGAATTGACCTAGGTTCCTTTTATTAGTTGGTTGGCTACATCCTCCTATCTCAAGCAAATGGTGTAAGATATTAGCGTCCCTACAATTCATCCCTTAAGTCGATATAGGATTCTGCCTTAACAAGCGACTTGATAAGAGCCAGGTGACTATTTAATGCTGCATATAATAGTGCCGTTCTACTATATCTATCTTTTGTATTAACTTTTGTACCTTTCTAAAATAATTGCTTGACGCCGTTTCATAAACAAAGCTTAGGACGCTTAAGTAATAGCTTTAAAATATTGTCAAATCCATTCTTTAAAGCCTAGGAGAGTGCTAAGCACTAATATATCCTATCTCTAGAAATTCCTTTAATATTGTCTATTTCAAGTAGGAACCTTACAACTTTTGCAAGTCTAAAGTATACGGCAATTATAAGGGTTTTAAAATCGTAAGGAAAGTCTATTTCTGTACTTGCCCAGTGTGACAGCCCTGGAGCAGATATCACGATCTAACGCGAAGCCCACATGTAAATGCTGTATTTCATGCGAATACTAAAGTAAGGAGCAACTAGCCAGGTGCGCAGGGGTTTAATATAAGTGCGCTAGACCTCCAGCTAGGTAACGCACGTGCCGTCACAAAGTATCTTGTATAAGAGGAAGACTTAGATTGACTTCACTAATTTTTTTTAGTATGCCTTTAAAGTATTTGATTGCCCTATATATTAAAGAGATGGCCTGGACAATTGCGATTGTAGATGCAATGATACATACTAAGAGCATATATTTTGAAGATCTTTAGCTTATGGTTTTGTTGACATTGGGGCGGGAAGGGATTCGAAAGAGGCTTTGGTTGCCTATAAGCATTGTGAGTTATAAAGTTAGCTACTTATTTATAGGAAATTATACGCCTTATCTATAATACTCTAATAAGCTAAGCGTAGTTTTGGGATTGCTAAGGAGCGATATAGAGGTGTTATCGTGTTATGCCTTGAAGATAAGAGCCGAGGGATCTTGCTAGCAAAAGACGGCCTTCTCTCGTATAGACGAGGCTTCCTATATTGTAGGCGTTGAAGATGACGAGACGATGGTGACCGTGAGATGTATTATTGAAGCCTCGTCGGTGTGGGAGTAGAGCGAAAGCGAACCCCTTGTTGGCGGTTGCTGCCCAACATCCAACTTGGGTCCTACACCAAATCACGAGGCTATGGCGCGCTCTACTGCTTTAGGCCATACCTTACGGACTGTGGTCGCGACCCTTGCCCATCAATTATATTGCAGTGCAGTCACTTGCAACCGAGGCTTCCCTTGACCTGAACTTTTTGACTTGCGGGCGACCAGGGTCTTCGACCTTCTACGCAAATGAGTCACGCGTAAATCGTCAAACAATAAGCATGTAAATTGAACTTCATAAATCCTGGGAGCATGTTTCATTTCCGCCCTCGTAACCCCCAACCCTTGAAATTATGTTTTTGACAAGATGAAGCACATCAAACGCGCATTCCGGAGTGCAAAGAATAAGATAGCTGGTAGAGATGGTGCACAGAACCAGCAGCCGCCAGATGAAGGTGGTAGTGAGGGCATTCGAATTACCGATCTAGAGGCGGAGCTGCCCCTCGCACCCGACTTGTTGGTTCCTGATAGTCAACCAAGATCAACGAGTTTAGGTCCCGAAGCAGAGCTTATTTCCCAGCCTATAGCTAATAGAGATGGTGCTCAAAATCAGTTGCCAGATGGAGTCGGTGCTGAGGCCGTTTCTACTACGGATCTAGAGGCAGAGCTGCCTTTTGCGCCCGACTTGTCGGCTCCTAATAATCGACTAAGATCTGCGATTTTAGGTCTCCAATCAGAGTTCGTTTCCCAGCCCATATCCTATTTGAAACTAACTGTTCCAGACCAATATTACCTGAACGGCATACTAGTGAATGGGATAGATCTTGTGTTACCGAAGCCGGAGTTCCGGTACCCCTACCATCATACTATGCAAAGGGACCAAAGGCGATCTATATTCCGGAGGTTGATCTCGTCGATACGAGCGACACTAATAACAGTATTCACCATCCGACTCCGTTCTTAGAAGCCGGGTTCATCTTGCAACGGAGCACCTACCGCAAAGCGCCCCTCCTGTATTCCGATCAAATAGGCATGGGCAAGCGGCTTGTGGTCCAATGGAGACTAGCCAATGGGGCGTCTCTAATGCCTCTAATTGAAATTGGGGACTTAGCTACTGCGAGGGTATTGGCTGATATATTGCATGATAAGACTGGTTCCTCGAAATTTAGCATTTCTTATGAAGGACGAGAAATTTATCTTGGCGATAGACCAGATACATCACTGCGAGAGCTCATCTCAAATAGCGGCTATCTATTTATTCATCATCTTGATCATATACAACAACAATCTCTCGTGGAATCCGACCAGCACCGGAGGCAAGCTTCATTAACGTATGTCTACCGGCCGCTGTTAAAGCCGGCCAACATACGCCTTCTCGATCTCTTATCTGGATCTTCAGATGCGCCACTGGCATGCAGAATCATCGTTGCCGACCTAGACAAGAGCCCATCGTACTCAGCTCTCTCATATGAGTGGGGAACGGAAACGAAACTCTCTCCCCTCATCTGTAACGGGACTTTCGAAATTGGAATCCGGGGCAACCTCCGTGACGCATTACTAAAACTCCGACGCCTTGATAGGACGACCACGCTATGGATTGATGCGATATGCATTAATCAGGATGATGACGACGAGAAGAGCAAGCAAATTCAGATGATGACAAGAATCTATGAGCAAGCCTATATGGTGATATCATGGCTCGGAACACATAACCGTGACGAAGAACGAATGTTACAGTCAATTTGCTTAATTCATCGCTATCACCTTCACAACCAAGTCCTCCAGTGGGAACCACGCCGCGGGCAGTGCCGCCATCGCGACCATCATCTACCAAAACCAAGCACCCCTCCTTCCAGGAAAGATTGGAATCGTGCCGCACAACTACTCAAGTACACATATTTTACACGCAAATGGATCCTTCAGGAGGTCTTAGTTCCCCGTTTTGGCATTCTTATATCAGCCTCTTCAATACTGTCATGGGACTGCATCGATGCATTTACTGTCGCATTCCTTGAATGTACGACGAACAATGAGGAACTATTCACCGATCGTCGCGTTAAGAAGATATTGATGGGCATCTTTTTCTTGCGCATTGTGACAAGGGAGCTTCGTGGAAGCCGCTACGACAGGTTTATCCAGCCTAAACCTCTGTTGTATATTCTGCAACTGACGCGAGCTATGAGAGCGACAAATCCAAAAGATATTGTCTTTTCTATCCTTAACCTTATTCAGTCTCGCGAGGCTTGCCCACTTCGCCCGAATTATACACTATCACTAGAGGCGATATTCACCTCAACTGCTCGTTTCATTCTCGAAACCGAGGGTATTACCGAGGCATTTGACTCTGTTGAATCACGGTCGGCGGCACAAACGCTTCCCTCCTGGGTCCCCGACTGGCAAACACACAGTCCCGGGCCTAGATATGCTCTCTATTATAGAGAGTTCTCTGCCTCAGGGAATCCCAAAATCATACCTAGGCCGGTGATAAGGCAAACATCTGAGGAACGCCACTTGGTACTCCGGGCAGTGCCCATCACAACCATCCTTATACCTTACAATATGTCTCAGGAGTCTATGTGGGAACTTTTGCACAATAAAGCTGCTCTCACAGGTAGTCCGTACCCGTATACGAAAGAGACTATGCGTCTAGCAATCGTTCGCACCATGGTGGGAGACAGCTGGACTGACTCCCCTCAATCAGATAGGAAAGAAAGGCTAAATTTCGAAAAGTATAGGGAGATGAAACATAAGATCGCAGATGCAACAAATGCCAATACCAATGCAAGCAAAGACTTTAATATGGTGCTCCCTTTGCATTTAAGAATGTTTCACTCGGAAAGAATTTCTCCCTCTGCATCACTCGTGGGTAGTTGCCCGTCCGTCACCCAATCCGGAGACCGTATTTACATCATCATTGGGTGTAATGCTCCGGTTGTGCTTAGGCCAAACACGGCCAAGGGAACCTTCACTCTGATCGGTTTGTGCTATGTTCACGGTATTATGGACGGAGAGTGGATTAATAATTTGGTAAGTGAAGCGAAGATTAAGCTAGGAGATAAAAAGGACATGAGTTCTGATGACTTTTTGAAATGGTGGACGGAGCCCGATCAGATTGAGAGCTGGACAGAAGAAATCACGTTAATTTAGATTATGTTATCTCCGTCCTCATATAGCAGGCTCGACAGGCCTACTGCTACTACTGCTACTGGGCTAACCGCCCGTTCGACGTCGTACTCCCGATTTCTGGCCCGTGCACGAGTAAGGGGTTTGTGGGAACTCCCCTGATTCGCGGAACACCGATTTCGCTCATAACTGTAAAAAGCAGGAGTGTAAGAATGCAATAACTGTAAACCGCCGTGATAAAAGCGACCAATTTTTGTTGGAGACTTTTTAACTACATTTTATAAAGCCTATAGTGAAATTAAAAAGGTACCTAGCACTAAAAGCTAAGATATTTTTAAGGTTCTTTTTAATCATTAAATATGGAATTAATATCTTATTTTTAATACAGTAAACTTTTGAAGTGTTTAGGTCGAGTTTTGCAGTAAAATAGGCTTTAAGCACAGACTTTTGATCACATACTGTAGTATACGGCTGTATTATGCGTATGATATGGGATTTCGGTTATTCAGTACGTATGATATAGGGTTTTAGCATACCCCACGCTGTATGATATGGAGTCGCGAATATCATGATATATTACCATACTGCCGTATCATTGTAACCTCAGCGTTCATCGAACCGGCTGCTCTTCCCTTAGAGGCGCTCCTTCTCTACTACAGCGAACGACTGCTGGCAACCCAGCTCTAGAATGAAAAGATTCCACCTCTGAGGATACAATGCTACCATCCGATCAAACAATGACTCCCAACTTGTAGTCTGACTCAATTCTTTCTCGAAAGTATGAATATAGTCTCTTGTCGATTGCATTAAATATGCTCCATCAATCTCAGATGCTCTCTTATGCCCAGCTACAATAATTTGCGGATTCAAAGCCTCAATGCTGTCGATAGCGTCAAGCCATTCCCGGCGTCTAGCTTTAGTATTTGCTTCGCCAAAGTATTGATGACATTCGCCATAGACAATATCTCCAGAGATGACGAGACGGAGGGAAGGCACGTGGAGAAAGCTGGAAAACTCGTTATCCGTATGTCCAACTTCGATGCCGCGTATTTCGTGGCCGTCAAGATGGAGTTTGCCCGAAGCTGGAAGCGCTTTAGGCACTGGTTTGCTGGGATGGAGCTGCCCCGGGAACATATTGGGCCAGATAGCGTCGTAGACTGTCGCGTATAATGCTTCAATGCCCGCCACAACGTTCCCAGTGGCGACAAATTGAGCATCGGGAAAAGCCTTCTGAATGATGGGAACTCCCATGAAGTGGTCTGGATGCGCGTGGGTGGTGTAAATGTACAGCAGAGTCTTATTCGGAATAGTTTCGGCGATCCATTTAGCCAAGGCTTCGGCTTGATCCATGGTAGTAGGAGCATCAACAAGGAGAGCCGATTGAGAGCCGTGGATGAGAGTACAGCTAGTGGGTGACCAAACGGACTTCGCGAACTCGGTGTGGCCTGTGTTGGCTCTGACCGGTGGGGATACGAAGACATCGACTTGGAGTTGGGAACTCATGTTGCAGACCGAATGCAATGTAACTCGGTTTAAAAAGCGCGAATCAAATACTACAATAAAGAGTTCTGAGGTGGCTGATATCAGCTTTATATTGTTAGCATTCTTCTTTCTCTGCCTATAGAACTTCTTACCCCTGTGCTATGAGATTATGTGATCTCTTGTAAATGAAACAACCTCGGACGACTTGCTTTCGGAAATACAGTATGAAAGAGTTTGTGATTACTAAACTCTCCGTGTTCCTTGCCGTCAATATAAAGTACATATGCTAGCAGCGTGAAATCGCCACGCGGCAGTTTGAATTTTAACCACACTATTAATCAATAGTAATTTTCGATTATTCTACGAGCTGCGAGAGCTGGAACCTTTCATTAGACTATTTTCCTATTTTCCGGTGGAAGGTAATGCTTCCGCGGTAAGAGACGCTGTACGAGGACTCATCATCAGCTGTTTCGAAAGAGCCAAGGGCAGATGTGGAAGCAGCCTCCACTCCAGTGATTTTATCATCTCACGGTAGTGTCCTTGTCAAAGTAGCTCTGACACACAGAATTCCGTGGCCAGGATTGAAAAGGACGCCAGAACTGCCATGTATCAGATCTAAGTAATCGCTGTAGAGGTTAATTGATGCAAATGGCGAGGGGTGGGAACGAATCAGACGAGGATTGGCATGAGAATGTAAGGAGGTTACGGTACAATAGATGCATAACTTAGATACTACTTTTGTACATTCTTGTAAATTGAAATGCTGCTCGTACATTGAAGACCGACTTAATATTTACGGCCTATGCAGATAACGGGCAATCGATAGATACGAAGTTCGACGCCATGTCTGAGTTCTCATTCCTGAGCATGTTGTGCTTCCGTTCAATTAGACCTATTATCACAGGACAGACTAACTCATACAATGATTATTCTCGCACTCCGTTGTGCAGAAAAAGTCTGAACACCGCGCCTACGGCTGAAATCATGGTTTCCAGAGGATTACTCACCTCCCCGTCCTGCATTGCTTTAAAGCATATGTTGATCTATTGACTATTAAACTTTGCCGAGCTAAAACAATTTGCCGTGCGGGGTATCTTGGTCACAGCAAATCTATTTCGCACACTGAGTCTTCTGTAATTATTTCAATGGATGGAGTCCGGCCGAGATCTTAAATAGGCCTGGATAATTACCTAGTTTTTGTCTGTTTCGTTTTGCAGCTCACATCTACTATCTGCTCATTGTAGTTCACCAGGCCAACCTGTTGACCAGGATACTCTCAAATCTAACGTCATACTTCAAGCACATAGCATCAAGTGCCACCTTGAAGTCATGCCTCTGTGGTTAATCTATCACCCCGAAGATGTCTTCAAAGACGCCGAATCTAAGAGACTATTGTCGGAATCTATCACAGCTCTGTATACTGCCATTGGATTGCCAGCTTTTTATGCTGTGGTTATCTTCACTCCAGTTCCTACAACTAACTTCTGGGTGGGAGGAGAAGAGCGTCGTGGAGCCCCCTTTATTCGAATTTCGGTGGATCACATCGCTGTGCGTATGGACGATAAAGCATACGAGAATTGGACAGCTCGAGTAGATAAAGCGCTTAAACCTCACATTGAAGACAAAGGATACGACTGGGAATACCACATTGGTGAAACAGAACGTCGACTCTGGAAGGTCAACGGGTTGAATGCACCACCATTTGGAAGCGAATCAGAGAAGACGTGGGTGGCCGCAAACCGTGTGATTCCGTGGTCAGAGAATGGAGTTTCAGAACCGCCAACGGCCAGCCTCTAGATTTTCCCTTGCAGGGAGGATTTGGAAGCTAGCAGATAGGAGCGGAGTTACTGTAACCGCAGTGTATTACCTTAGTGTGACTACAGGAAGTGAATATAACTCTTCTTCAATTGTCGATGTTATTGAATGGTGGCTTCGAAATCCACGTAGTATATGGTATCGCCATTCCCTCTCGTGGGGACAACACCGTATGAACACTTTGCTTACATTCCGTTCAATCCTACTCGGAAATGCACAGTTGCGCTACCGATTCCCTCGCTATGGAAAATCCGATTCTATTTGGGCCTGTCCTTTCCTCCTTGTTCCTGAAAGGCTGTGCACAACTCCCGTTTACTTTCCGCATTGTTCTTTCTGTCTAGTCAACATGGCACTCCCAGCCAATGAACCTTTGCAGCAAAGTGTCGTCCACGCTTTGTAAACTTGACCGTGATCAGTCATATTTAGGGCGATCTGGTCGATGGTGATTCGGACGAGCGGCCGTTCACTTCCCTTACCCCGAAACACAAGCCATTACTCGGAATTGGATACAAATGCGAGGTCGAGTGGTAGATCGCCAAGAAAAGCATGATGATTAATCTTGTACTTCGAACGCCTTCCACAGGTAGGTGTGCAGGGCAGAGTTCGCTGAGAATGAGAGAAATATTAGTTTATTAATCAGAAAACTAGGTTATTGAAAGTTACCCGGGGCCAGAAGCAAAGCGATTTTCGTGGCCGTTTTGTGGCTTGCAGGTAACTGCGGGGAAAGTCTAATGCAAGCGACCGTCATGCGCTAATACGGACTACTACAGACCTCTCCAACACCAACACCGGAAATCTTATAACTGTCCATAGATAGCTGCTTGGCTTAGGAATAGGTTCCTCTGTGGGTAATCTTATAGATTGATTTGAAATCATCTACGGATGTAAATGCCTGTCTTGCCAACCCGTTTTTGTATCCTGTGACAGGCAATTTGAGTTTAGCAATCGGGGTCGATTACTATTAACTGTCTCTTGATGAGAGTTAACACAACTTAAAAGACATCCTCAATCGAGGGCCATTTCACTTCAAACATCGGTTTCCTGAGTGCCTGCCTTGTCTTTGCTTCGAAAACACAACCATCATGAGCGGAGTAAACGTTTCCTTCCGCACGGTAGATAATGTTACTTTACGTGGCTTATTCTACATGCCTGCGAATTCTTCGTCGTCGAAACTGCCATGCGTAGTGATCTCACATGGCTTCTCAGCAGTTAAAGAGATGGGCCTCACAGCAGTTGCTGAACACCTTTCGTCTCACCTTCCACTTGCGTGTTTGGTTTTCGACAATCGTGGATTTGGTGAGAGTGACACGAGACAAGGAGAGCCTCGATTGGAAATTGATGCAAGAGTTCAGACCAGCGACATATCGGATGCGATTACATACTGTCAAGCTCGGCCGGAAATAGACGCAGACAGGATTGGCATCTGGGGATCTTCATTCAGTGGAGCAAATGTACTTTGGGTAGCAGCTGTCGATCGAAGAGTTAAGGCGGTCGTCTCACAAGCTCCCCTCATGGATGGATGGTCAGGCTTCGCCAACTTGTTGCGGTCGGATGAGATCAGTGATTTTGAGGCTGATTTCCAGAAAGGTTTGTTCTATTTCCCCCTTTCACCCGTTACGAGCGAATATTTCTGACCATTCAAGATCGACTTGCTCGGGCGGCAGGCGAACCGCCGATGATGATCGCAGTGGTTGACCCAAATCAGCTGAATCGATCAGCCATGACAACAAAAGACAGCAATGTTGCAATGGGCGGTGCTGAGGAGAGGGCGAAAACATGGAGAAACGAAGTTACACTGAAGAGGTAAGTCACTTTCCTGTGGGTCAAATATGCCCTTACACCCCCTAATATTCATATACTGATTGGCTCGTCAGCATGGAGAATTTCAGAGCACATCCTGCGGGGGCTTTTATTCAACATATATCCCCGACGCCGTTGCTGTTGACCCTTGCTACCAATGATGTCGTTACGCCCACCGCAACGTCCTTAGAGGCATACGCTCGTGCATTGGAGCCTAAGGAACTGCATTTGTTTGAAGGTGGTCACTATGACGCATACTTTGGAGGGTCAGGTTTTGAGAGTTGTATCAAAGTCCAGACTGACTTTTTCGGGAGAAAGCTTTGTAATTCTACCAAAACCGCTCTACTTTAGTCCATAGGGTGATATTATTTAACGAGCAACTCCACGGAGGTGACAAAAACAAGGTAATCATTTCATCATATGCAAGTAGAGCGTACCTTGGAGCGGGTCGCGTGTCTCATTCAGACTGTGCAACCACCAGGGAACCTTTAGGGAGGGATCACCAACTCGCACTCAGAATGAACGCGCCTGATTCTGTATTGTAATTACTATTATATCACATCCAAGCTGTTGTTAACGCGGACACTACATTTACAATGCATCAATAAGCCGTTATATTATGTATATTGGAATTATCAAGCTGGGAGGCAATTCTGAGAATTTTGCCACGATAGCACTCTCCTGAACGATGTGACATATCTTACACCTGGAATCTCCGTACATGAGGACCGAGTAGGTAGTAGGCCTTGATTGGCAAGTGCCTCTATAACCGACCTAAAATCCTACTCACCCCGCCCGAACCGGCCTGTCCTTCTCGGGTTATTATATATCTCGCCAAGCTTTAGAGACTTCTTCAGTTGCCGGGAAGATTATCGAATAAGATCTCCAAACTCCGTCAATCATTACTAACTACGGTTTAGAGTACTTTGTGGAGACTTTGGATTTACAAGTACAATTCCGAGGACGAATTGCGGGGTGACGAGCTAGCTTTTTTCTAGCTCGCGGCTTATTCTGTAATCATCCCGATTGTCATGCAGAACCAATCTGGGCGAGCGGCGAGTCTACTAATCACAGCTAGAGGACCTGTTAAAGGTTTGAAGAGAAATCGGGCACATAAGGGACGTAGAGACCAATGCAGTTATGTGCTCCAGCGATTTGCTCTGGTCCAAGTGAAACGACGAAACAAAAGAGATGAAGGAAATTCTGGTCATTGGCGGCACAGGTGCCCAAGGACTACCAGTCGTTAAAGGTGCGATTTCAATCAGCTAATCGTCACCTCAGTTCGACTTGCACGACTGATTTCTTATACAGCTCTCTCATCAAGCACACGCTTCGCCGTTAGAGTCCTGACTCGCGATGTCAACTCGTCCCGTGCACAGCAAATCGCGAAGCTTCCAAATGTTACTTTAGTCGAAGGCACGCAGGACAACCAGAAAGATCTGCACACTGCGTTCCATGGCGTTTACGGAGCGTGGGTCAATACAGATGGGTTTACCCTCGGGGAGAAGAATGAGTTGTTTTACGGTTGTCGGGCGTATGAAATCGCAAGACATGAAGGGGTACAGCATTATGTCTACGCCTCTACAGATTTTGCACTGAAGGATGCAAACTGGAATGAACGTTACCATTGGGGTCACAATGACGCAAAGGGTAGAGTTGTGGATTATATCCTAGCTCAAGGACAAACGGGGGCAATGAAGAGCTCCATCCTAACCACTGGCCCTTACATGGACATGCTCATGGATGGTCATTTTGTGCCTAAAGAGCAACTTGATGGGACATTTATTTGGGCCAATCCAGCAAGTAAGTCTCTCAACCCCATCTGGTCCATTAAAAGCAAACTTGAGCAGTCGCTGATAGATGGATTTCTGTGACTCAGAATCCGGCAAACTACCTCTTATTTGTCTAGATGACGTTGGACCTTACGCTCTCTGGCTATTTGATAATCTTTCGGAGTCTGCAGGAATGGATCTCATGGTCACAACAGATGAAATTTGCTTCGCGGATATAGCGGCCGTCTTCACCAAGGTGACTGGAAAGAAGGGAGTGCACCAGTACATCCCTATAGAGGACTGGCTAAATGCTGCCGAGCCTTATCCAAATGCACCAGCGAATTTTGTCGCCGGTCCAAATGCCCACAGGGACGAGGCAAGCATGACATGGCGTGAGAATTTCACGGCCTGGTGGAGATACTGGGGCGAGGGGGTCTGTCACAAGAGAGATATCCAGCTGCTCGACCGTATCCATCCCACTCGAGTCAAGAGTCTCGAGGATTGGATGAGAAAATATCAGTATGATGGTCGGCAAAGGAACGTTCTGAAGGGGGTTGAAGATTTGAAGAAAAAGGCCCAACTGATGATGGGACAGAGTGCGGGGTCAAGCTAGTTTAAACCTGATAACATTTCGTATCAAGCTATCCATTCTTCGACACGTTTGTACGTGCTTCATTTTGCGTGCTGAAGGATACCATAGTGTAAGCTAAACGAAATAGTATAATATAACGGAAAATATCTCGCATACCACACAAAAGTCACCATATTTCCCATATACCATTGGCTTTACCCCACCCATATCTCGTATACCATAAGTTCAAAATCATGGTATTTGAGATACAATACTGATCGCTTGGTGCGTTTCTGAAATCCCCCTATTTTTCACCATTATTCTAATCTCTCTCGTGTCACTCTAGTGCTCTCCCAGAATGAGTTGTCCTTCCGCTTGTGGTTCTTGGCCAAAACCTCTGGTGTGACTTCTGACTCAATGGCCTCTATAGCACTATATGTTATATTGCTCTCCACTTCGAACTATTAATTCCAACATCTGAAGGCTCACTGTTTTACTCCTCACCTACCCGGTCGTCTTCCTCTTGCTCAATTTCGTCATCGTAGTCCTCAATCTCCGTCTGTTGATCTTCTTCCTCCACAGCAGCAATTTCCAGTTCTCCATCTACTACTTCAGCTAGCCAGTCCCCTGCACGATCACTTGAGACAGGTTGACCCCTACATGACCTCTTATTACGGCGTGTGATATACTAGAACCACATATCATACGTTCTGAATAGTTAAATTTCCATATCATACGCACTCTACGGCCGTATACTATTGTAGCCCATACTACTGACAACACAAGTTGTGCTAACACGATCGGTGATGATATAATTCAAAATCCGGCCCTAGCCGCTGCAATGAGAGCGGCATCAATGTCAACTTGCCTAAACTTTTGGGAAAATCCCAAGCAAACTCCCCTCTTAATGATCTCTAGTGAGGTAACATTAGTACAAGCTTGCAAAGTTTCATGCTAGGGCGACATACCATCTAGTAGGAGATTGACGTTAATCGTAACAGTGCGGTTATTACCATCCTGATAAGCAATGGCACTGGTTTTAGCCAGAAAACCCATGGGACTGTTCGAGGACTGCAGAAAGTTATTTGACACTTTGCTATAGCTGCCGAAGGTCTTTGGAGTGGAAGGATCGGATATTCTAAGCATATCTATGTTGATCGTGACGAAATTGGCGGTAGGGGCAATGTCAAGGCCACGCCCCCGGAGATATCCCTCAACGTCATCCGAGTTAATGAAGTGACCTTCGAATCCGCGCACGTCGCACTTCATATCACGGTCCAAAACATCCCGCGCCGCGGCGACTGACGGCGAAAAGGGACCCACAGAGAACCTAGCATGGGGCTTAGGCGTTGGCTCCTGGCTCTTATTGTTCTTGTGCAGGGCATTCTGTGTGCCAGATCCATCGACATGGGCAGAAGGTGTAGGCCAGTTTTGAAGGATATCCTCTTCTGAAGCGCCGCCCATGACCATCCGAAGTCGCGCTACAATATCCTCTTTGCTGCTATACATTAGAGAAAAGCGAAAAACACTCTGTATGCATTCTTGGGCGGTTGGGTCATCAGATGTGACGAGACTTAAGGCTTTCTCAATAGCACCTCTGTGGATGCGTCGGGAGAAGGAAAGCTCGTTATAAGCGAAGAATTTGGGAGGCAGTAGCTGAGATTGGAGGAGAAAATCTCGCGAGAAAAGCTCAGCAGCGGAAAGCTCAGCGCGGTATTGTTGCTGGCCTCTGAAATTGAAGGGGAAGCTCGCGTTGTCCTCGGTGTGTAGTGTGATTATTTGGTTATCTGACTCATGAGCGCGATACTGATTTTCGTTGTGCCGGTGGTCTCGAGACTGGTCCTGTTGAGCGTATGCCATATTTAACTCTGGAACCTCGGCATTGGAAAGTACATATGCTCCGTATGTCGGGGTAGGCTGGGACGTGAGCGATTCGAAGCCAGGCTGCGTGGAGGAGACAGGTTGCGTCATCTCTTTCTTATGCTTAGGAGAGCCTTTCTGACCGTTTTCACAACGACCTGTTTCAGCCTCATCATGTTTGGCGCTGCCCTCTTGGTTCTCATCGTGGGTATCGTCTGCTGACGCCTTGGCCAAAGCCAAAAACCTTTGAGTAGTTGCCCGCAGTTGCTGACCAAACTCCGGTTCTCGCTGAACCAGGCCTTTGTTGACAGCAAAATCGTACAGGGCAATAAAGCTGCTGTTCATCTCCTCCCTCGTTTTGGTCATATATTGCACCTTCTTCTCCAAAGAAGAGATTGTGGACTCTTTGCGGTGACGATAGGCTCTCTGGGCCATGCGAATCTGGGTTCTTCGGCGCTACACATGTCAATAAATGTACTAGAGACAAATGATTACAATTAAATCAAATATAGGAGGACGCAAACCGCAAACTCAACACACTTACATCGGCAGCAGACTCGTCCTTGGGGCTGGCCATTGGCCGTCCCCTGGCTTTTCCTTTGATATCCTCATCTTGGCTCCGTGCCTCAGTCCTGGCCCTTTTGCATCTCGACACCGACTCGTGCTCTTCGGGCGGCCGCACAGGAGAATCCAGCTCAATTTGCGGCTGTTCGTCTACACTAAGACGCAACATATTCTTAGACTTGTTTATCCACCTCTCGTCTCTGAGTCTGCCCCAGTCGTCATCGTACGACTCAGCATTCAAGATCCTCAAATTGTTCTCACGAACAATAGCCATTTGCGATCTGCTTTTGCGGCGTACTTCTCATTCAAGAAAGGATCCTGCGTCCGGGTCTGGGGGAGCACTGTTAAGAGCGAGGGCATCCAGATCGTGTGGCGACAGCACCGAGGCATTATAATCATCCATTATGCTCTTGCCGCTGCGCTCAGACTGGGGGTTCCGCTGATTAGTTATCATAGCCGCGGGAGGTTCCTCGCAGCCGCATCCAAAATCGAGAGACATTGCTGGCAGCATAGAGAGGGTAATGCGGTCTTAGCCATCCAATCAGACATATTGTCCAAGCTCTGCAGCCAGAGTGTTTTGGGGCACGATGGGCGAGATAAATGTCAGCATCAAGCCATAAATTTTATATCAGTGAGCGCTCCGAGTGTGCGAGAAGTTATTAGGAATCGCGCGGTGAGTAGTCAGCTCCACGTATCAGTAATCAGCGGCAAAGTCTCCAGTCGGAACAATTACTTCGCCGTTGGCCTTGCCACAACCAGAATGGTTCACGCTGGTCGAGAATGATGATAAAAGAAGCACTACACCATCAATATTAAAGATCTATCAAACCTAAGTAGAAAAGGACCGTTCATTACTGTACTCTGTTACTACGAGAAGAATATTTCATATCAGAATTTGCTTTCACTAGCAACATGTCTTCCAGCCCAAAGCGGTCAGTTCTTATTACCGGGTATGTTGCGTCCAACCGTCACTCCTTTTTCTTATAAGATCGCTTGAAGCTGATAAATTTGACTCTGTAGCTGTTCGGTCGGTTCGTCTGGCCATGCTCTGGCCCTTGAATTTGCGAACCAAGGCATCCGTGTCTTTGCAACCGCCCGCTCGACCAAGTCTCTTTCCCAGCTGGAAGCGAAAGGCATTGAGATACTTGCACTAGATGTCACGAGTGCACAGAGCATTGCGGAACTGAAGGCCGAGATCACGAGGCGGACGGGAGGAAAGTTGGACATGCTCTTCAACAATGCCGGAACAAGTATATTACCATCTTCCCACACCTTTTCACGTGAACGTACGACTAGTAGGGTTACTAATGAGCTCGACAGTGTATGAGGCCCCAGCGGTTGAAGCGAATATTGTCCGCGTCCGTCAAATGTTCGACACGAACGTCTTCGGGCTGTTTGACATGACGCAGGCCTTCCTTCCTCTCCTTCTGGCCTCCGTGCCAGAGTCTCGCCTCCCTCCTACCATTATCAACACATCTTCGATCGTTTCCCGTGCCCCTTTTCTCTTCTCTGCCAACTACAACGCCTCAAAAGCAGCCGTTACCTCCTACTCTGACACTCTACGGCTCGAACTGGCTCCCCTTGGAATCAAAGTAGTTACATTATTCATGGGCGAGGTCTCAACTGGACTAATGTCGGCTGAAAACATCTCCTTCGGTGCAGATAGTATCTACATCGATGCAGAGGCGGGCGTTCAAGGGAGAAGTCGATCGCACGCGGCTAAAAGTATGAAGCCGGAAGAGTTTGCACGCCAAGTTGTCCATCACATTGTCTCAAACCCTGCCCTTGGGAAGGGCGAGTATGTGTGGAAGGGTACGCAGGCCGCATTGGTTTGGTTCCTCAATGCTGTGGGTTTCAGAAAGATTTTTGACTCCCCGATGGAGAGCGCCGTAGGGCTTAGTAAGGCGGTCAAAATGGCAATTTACAACAAGGGACAGAGTAGCATAAATCGAGAATAGCGGATTGTTTTAGCGGCAAAGAAGCGTGTAAAGCTTTGTAATGCATAAATATACTTTGATGTTTGGTTATTTTCAGGCTATATAAATAATAGCATTTTTAATATGCTTTGCCTTTAGTTCTACAGTCAGACAACCGACTTGGAAATTCTTTATTTTCTACGTCATCACCCTGTAACTGTGTTCGAGCGGAAAGACAGTACGCTATCAAGACTTGATCGTATTGCATCACTCTGGAACTTTAGCTCTGCCGTCGCAAAACAGATACAGTAACGCTACTGCGAATTCTTCACCCGTTCTATTCATCTGTAGAAATCTGTTTTTAAGATAAACGCCACCTTCTTGAATGTGCGCTAAATTCAGGACTAGGAAGAACGTTCAGGCTTCCGCTAAATTCACTCCAACGCACATTTATCTACCCGTCGCCATCAGGAAGTGCCGTACCCATACTTAAAAGCCGCTCGATCCTGTCCAGGAAATGTACCATTTTAGAAAAACAGCATGCATTGTATGCATGGTCTGCCACAGGCAATCCTCCAGAAGAAAGGTTTGGGATGTGGCTGAGGGGATTGATGGCAATTCGCTGATGTGGGCAGTTAGATGCTCGTGGGTCAACTCGTAGAGAGCGATAAACTGAATGAAGATGATCATCATGGTCAGCGCTATGGGTAGATAAAGAGGAGGTTAAGAGCAAGGGCGAGCAAAAGTAATGTTTATAATGGTACAACGATAATGACTCTACCACTAGCTTCAGAAATGTTGTCTCCCCATTCCCAAAGCACGTAGTGGACTTACCATAATTCGCAGCCATCCATCTTGGAAAGCAAGATCTTAAGGAGCACCTAAGTTATATTTGGCTTGTCTCGGAGGATACCAGTGAGGGTGGTGCGCAAATTCCCAATTCGCTCACCAGATGTTTACCTACCCTTCCGGGTTTGCAGCCCAAATTACAGTGGCATTCGAAACAATTGCCGAGAACCTCCTCGCTAATCAGTACAGACACGGTTAGCAATATTGTGCCCAAGTATTAGCTGCTTAACGCATAACACGTGATATGTACACATAGGTAGCTGATGTTGGTGTGCCCGAAGGACTCAATGTACGCAGGCATACAGAACATTTGGTACTGCTTACGTATTTAACAGGCTTCTCCCACTGTAGTGGCAATTCAAGTCGTCAACTCCAGAGATCGAGTATTGCAACAGCTGAGACAGACTTAGTACACACCAGTCTTCGGTTAGATCGGCATTTCCTGCAAATTGTAGTTCTAAAGCCTCCACAAGTAATGGAGAGAACACTGTTGGAACCCACGACCAGTCAACTTTCCTGTTCCCTACAATCTATTGTGCCAGGCGCAGTTCGCGGCACTGCATCATCGTTCGAGCCAATCCTCCATTTCTGGTCGGCATTCACGAACAGAAACCTTTCGACAGGCTTGGAATCCAGTCTTATAACGACGGTAATGCCCCTGCAGTCTCTTCTATTCCGCTTGCTATATGAGCCTACTTCAGGAGTAGTCTATTGATGATTCGGTCCTATACAGGTTCACTGATCTCAGCTGATATATCATATTTCTCCCTGCTTCGACTATGTCTTCCTTTCAGCAACTCCCCCAGGCTCTGGATCCTAGTATCCGTGCAATACTAGATATTTCAAATACTGCCCGATGCTCAATATATTGTGCGGTCCAACACGAGAAAGCCCATATAACCTACAATAAACCACCTACTGGCCAAGCGAAACGTGATCCGCAAAGCGATGAAGGCCTTCTTTTTCAAAGCACATCCTTGTTCAAGGTCCTTATTGCTACAAGTCTTATTCTAATAATCGATAAACTCTCGTTAGATCCAAGTACAACAGCCAGGTATCGCGAGTTAAAAGATGCTTGGAATAGGCCTTTCACAGACGTCTTCAACTCTTTGGTCGGGACCCAAGATCAGAGGACGCAGCCTCTGCCCGGGGATCCAACTCTGCATCAACTACTCCTTCACTACAACGGAGTTCACGACTTAAATCACATCTTACTGGCTCCAGATGGAACGCCGCTACAGGATTTTCACGACGCTATATCTCAATACGCTAAAGATATTCATAAACAACAAGAGGAAGGAAAAGATCAGATAAGATATTCTAATACAAATTACATCTTATTAGCTCTTCTTATCGATAAAGCATCAGGCTCCCTTAATAATTTTATAACGAAGTATATCTTTAAGCCTTTTGGGATGGCCCATACCTTTCTTAGCCTTAAAGATTTATATTCATACTCAAACAAAGGCCAAAGACAGCCATATGTAGTATCAAGCGATGGACATCGCCATATCTTTAGGCCAAACACAACACTTAGTTTATCCAATATAGTCGAGCTCGCTTGGCTAGGCCCTTTTATATCCGCTACTGATCTAGGCCGCTTTTTTGAGGGTTTACTGCTAGTAATTGATGGGACGCCTATTGGGTTGTTTGATGAGAAAGTCGTCCAGTCTCTTGGCTTTGGTAGGAGTCGTATCAATAGCCGGATGGGATATACTCCTTGTGGGTTATACACTAGTTTGGACTCAACGGGACCAGGGAGCGACTCTCTTAATCGACTAATATCCCCTGAGAGTAGTGCCAAGACTCATGTTCTTGGAAGAACATCTAGTGGAGAAGATATTAGTGCATTCTATCTAGCAGGATCTGCTATTGGTTGGGCTAATACTGTTTATTTCCTACCTAACAAACGTACATTTGTCATTGTACTCACCAACACCTCTGGCCCTCTCGATGCTTCTGATCATATCTCCCGGCTCTTCCTGCAAGAAATCTTTGACCTCCAACCGCCAAAGGCTATCAGTTGGAAAGTTAGCAATTACCTACCAAGCTGGAGCACAATAACGCCTTCTGAACGATATAGAGCATACTACGTTGACTTAGCCCGTCAAATATTCAACGAGAACGCCCTTAAATTAAAGGAACTTGAGCAAAGCGACATTGAAAGAGATATTGGAAGTGACATTGAAAGTATCTTTTCTGCAGAATCGCTTCTGTCATCACAGTCATCCCATAGCGAAATCTTCTCAATCGCCGTTTCCGAGTTAGCAAGTTTACTTCTACACGATAACGAGTTGATGCTTCTATACCCCGTAGCTATCTCAAAAGTTGGTTATGATAGATTCCATAGGAACTTCGCGCGGTTTTTAAAAAGATACGGTAGGAGTCTAGAGAGAGAAGCATCCAATGAATCGCAACACCAAGCAGCGCATTTTGTTCGGGTATCTGCGCGCCGAATATCATTTGAAATGGGAAGAGTTCTAAGACAAGACAGGGGTGGGCTCCTTGAGTCATGGAAAATGGAATTGGAAGTGCCAAAGGCAGCACAAGTTAACAAGTGGCTAGAACTGCAGAAAGGGGATCGCAAGAAACAACACGAGATTCATTCTGATGCAGGTACCGGTGCCACCATGACACTAACTGAAGATGAAGAATTGTCCGATAGCAGCGATTCAGCTGAGTCAGAGAGCTACGAACAAAATTCGCTCCACACCATTGACGGGGTGAGAGAATTCATGGTATCAGCGCAAGCGTTGTTAAGCTTACGCCAAGAATTTCGAGCATGGCTTAAAGTAGAGAAGAGAAATGGTAACAAGGATCCAAACAAGAAGATAAAAAACCAGGGGATGGTAGAGGTCCCTCAACGAGCTTTTATTCTAAAAATTATGGATGCCATTCAGAAAATTCGTCGTCCAGCACCTTTCCCAGGATATAAACGAATAACATGGCAAAGTGCCTACGGCAAACCGCTCTATATGGATGTCAAGGAGACCTGCGAAGGGGGCGCCGAACACTTACAAAATCGCCTAAGGAAATCTGCGACTTTTGCTGAGAGAACCGAGTCATATTCTTCTTCTGCATTATCAGCACGGAGCGAGCCTCGACTTCCGGCTCCGGCACAGATTCGGATCCATCCGAGCGAGCCGGATGACCAGAGAGATTCAAATATTCAGAATCCTACACAGAGACAAACCGGCCCCACAGCTACGGATGAGCCATGCACTCCAAGATTTAATAGAGAGCAAGATAGGCGATATCTCCTCCTATGTTTTAGTACAAGAAACTCAAAGTCATTCCGTCAAATTGATGTAACAGATTCGGCAAATGACCAATATCTTTTCCAGCGTATTCATGATGTATATTGGGAGATAAAGTCCGCAGAGTCGTGGGTATCGTATCTAAGATTACCAAAATCATTAAAACTGCCTTCTTGGGTTCGTTGGTGTTTCGATGGTGTGCACTTTTTCATACCTAAGCAGGCAGACTTCATCTCAGTAAGCAATGACATTTTCAAGTTAGAGCTAATTGACGAGAGTTTGCGTTAATAGGTTCTGTGTTCAGTTTACTCTAATGCCTATCCGACAAGACATTCGTCCGTATGGAATTAAGCCGTCTCTTCCTCCAGAGGACGAAGTCAGGAAGCAGAATTGGCACTATTGCCCCTGCCCTACATTAATTGAACACTTTCATATGGATGAGGCGTTCATTACACAGCTACTAGAACCAGGGCATGCTTTCCTTGATAACGCCTGGTCGGAACTCTTCCCAAAGAAACTAAAGAGTGAATTTAGGTATGAATTTCAAAAGACGGGTATCGGATGGGGCATACACATTATCGAAGACCTCAATCCACTTGCTGTTGCTTGGGTTAGTCTCTTAATCTTCTTGACAAGTGGCGCTCTCGGGATAGTTTACTCATTGGCTGCTCATGATGTTGGAGCAGGGTTCACAATTGCTGCATGGTTTGCTGGGACTGCGGTGCTGTCTGTGACCTGCCTTCAGCTCAGTTCAGAGAAGACCAAATAGAAGATATCATTTGAATGAACAACCATTCTCAGCCTAGTGAAGGCGCTCAAGACGCAATGATCTCAAGACGCAATGATCTCAAGTCGCATGGATGCTTCCAATATTCAAGTTAAATCCTATGTGTCACGATCTTCGTATAAACAAGAATCAGATCATGCCTAGGGAGCGCGAGATTTGGCGCCATTCTGGTTAGGCGGTTGATGGTTGTAAGCAGGCTACCACCTTCCATTTCTGCCATAGATTATGCCAGAGTCCTCTAAAGTGATAAAAATTAAAATGGTCCGCCTTTAGCTGTCCTTGGTGTTTAACGAGCAGGACACCGATTTCGCTCATAGCTGTAATTTCACGTACAGCAGAAATTGGGATAGCTTTGGTGATGACATCGAATCCTTTGGATTGGCGCTCTTTGCATCGATCAAAATAATAAGGAAGAACGGGGCCAGCAAGCCCAGCAGATGAGGTCGATTCATAGTAACGCTGAACGAATAATTATCTGGTTAGGCGAAGCTACTTATGATACGGACTACGTTATGCATTATATGATACAACTATAGAAGCAACTAGAGAAAGAGAATATTAAATATGCTTTTAACGATGTAGAAATTCAAGACAACCAGTTAGTGAAAAACTGGTTAGCAGTGATATATAATTTAAGTGACGCCCAAAAACATCTTTACACATATGCTATTTCTACTAGGAATCACCCTAGACCCGCACTGCGAATCCATCTTGAATATTTTACCAGGCCCTCTTCGGGATCGCTCTTAGTGGGCTGGAAACCCAGATCTTTATTAATGCTAGTTAAATTCCGCGATAAGAAGCGACTGACCCCCGTGGTCAGATTTATGCTTTATTAAGCATATCTGCAGATACTTACGACGCCGACCTTCTAAGAGTAGACTACAACAAGGAACTCAAAGATGTTATTTTCGACACTATCTCATTCTTACTAAACTTCAACAAGCTAGAGTCTCCTAGTTACCGTTCTTTCGATTAGGAGTTCTCAGAGTTCTTAGAAAATTTGAACTCACTTGCTAATGAAGTGCTTAAGTGGGCAATTAATAACGAAGATGTGGATTTGGCAAAACTGCTAATAGCACGTGGCGACATTGATATTAATATAAATGCAATCAACGAGCAGATAGCGCTCTCATGGGCGGAACAGGAGGGGCACAAGGCTCTAACCGAATTGCTGCTTAATCAAATCAGCGTGAATTCTCCATATGTTTATTATAAACCGACAATGTTATTATGGGCGGTAGAGGAGGGGCACGAGGCGGTGATTAAACTGCTGCTCGCAAATGATAGAGTCGACATGAATTTTAAAGATAATTATTATGGACGGACGCCGCTATCATGGGCGGCAAGGAATGGGCGCGAGGCAGTGGTCAAACTACTGCTCACAAAGGATGAGCTTGAGGTCAATTCCCGGGGTAGAGATGGACAGAAGCTACTATCATCGGCGTCAGAGAATGGCCACGAAGTAGTGGTTAAGCTACTGCTCGCAAAGGGTGCTATAAAATAAGGTCCAAGCTAAGTGCTCCTCAGTTGTCTTGAATATCCGGGGGACAAAAATGAGTGCTTTAGTATTGTTCATACCAGTTTTAGTGAGCGATCCAAGATTTGTCGGAACAATTTCTGGAGGATAGTGTTTCTTGTGATCTCTAAGAAACTGACAGTATTCCTCAAATTCAGTATAAGGACTGGAATTTGTAATGGTCAGCAGATACTTGAATTATAGGACGAGGGTTCTCTAATCGAGAGTTTGACACTTAAGTTCATGAGAATTAGTTATTGCTTAAAGCATCAATTTATACACTATCAATTACTACTTTTATAGTCTAGCATATGCCGACGTCAGCCGGGGATCAGTACCATCACAACTGCCTTTAGTTCTGGGTACTTCTCACGTGCTGGGTGACGAAGCATGCTATATAATTCTAACCGTAATAGTGCCAGTGTAGTAAAATTTGTGGGTAAATTTTAAAATCATATAGAGTTTAGACTGAAGCTAGTTTCGCATCTTACTGTAGTGAACACGGCTGAATGTTTTCCTATATGATAGTCGATTTGACCCACGATGAGTAAACCTGTAATACAGACGCAAGTAGCGATCAGCTACCCATAGTCTAATGTAAACTAACACCACACTAGTTCTTGAATGGAAGTGATTTAGATAAGGAGCGGTAAGAGCTTCAGTCAGAGCAAGTGCAAGCTCAGCTGGATACAGAAACCGATAGGTACCCCCACGAAGCCTAACACCCACGGGCTCATGGCCGAAGATGTTAAGGAAAGTTGAGCCAATACATGAGTAGCCCATGTGAGCGACGTGGAAAAAACCTTAAAGAAACTCTTGCGATGCTTTGAACTCGACTATCGCCCAGAAGCTTCAATTCGCTCCTGGGTTATCAAGATGCCTTCAATAGAGTCGGTGTTCCAGTCCAGAAGCTTCCTCCCACTAAGAAGAATAGCCTCAGCAGCTCCAAATACTGACCGAGCTATTGCTACGCTCAATGATCAGACCTGCCCAATCGATACCAACACTGTATTCCTGTGCATCTCCCGGTGGAAAAGGCAGTGGAAAGAGGATGGCTTGAGGAGTGGCTCTGTGGCATTGAGCGATGGCTGCATTCTATTCTCCCATTTGCGGTATATCATAAGCACTGGATCTACTCATCTATAAGCAGAGTTTCTTAACGAATTAAAGCGAGACGTTGAAGAACCAAGGCATATGCTTAGCGCTATACTTTACTGGGATCCAGGATCGTGGTAATGCGAGGTATAACGTGCCTCCTGAATGTTGTGAAACACATCATCCCTCATATGGCAATCGTCCCGTTGATGGACGGAGCCCGTAGCAGCCATTCCAACCTGCCGGGATATAAGTCGAGCCGCCGATATCAATTCCGAATCCGACAGAGCTTCCTCGCAGAGCCAGTAACCGCCTTCACCACCCGAACTTCCGCCCACAGTAAGCTGACGGTTGAGGGGATTAGGTGTATAGCCAATGATACTATTACTTGTCTCGGCGGACAAAGAGCCCTGAGGAAGGCTGGTCTTCACGTAGATGACTGCGCCGAGGGAGCGAAGGTCAGTAACAATTTGACTTTCCTTTTCTGGTCAGGACTTCCCCAGCCAGCCAACATAGCCCAAGCTTGTATCCATGACTTCCACGTGGATTGAGTCTTTAAGACTGATTGGAAGGCCATGTAATGGACCCACTGGCTCTTTGTATTCCGCGAAATAGGCGTCGAGTTCCATGGCACGCTGGAGGGCAGACGCAAACATTATTTCATGAAGGCAGTTGATCTATTTACAAATATACTCCATCAACCTTCCCATCATCTGACAACAGGGTGGGGGTTTGTATACCATCTGATGAGCCAACGCTGCCCTATGGCAGAACGCTTCGGTAACCTCACTGCATGTCCAATCTCCGCTAGAAGTCTTTCTAACGATACCGACTGAGTCTGTCTCCGTGATTTCCACCTCCTTAAGAGAGAGGTACTGGCGTACACTGTCTGTCACGTTAGGTAATGTTGCTGGAGGTGGAAGTGGGAGTGGAATTCGCCAATTTTCCGGAATGAGCGACAAGAGAGCAGCGCGTTTGGAAGCAGCGACGGCTTCCCACTTTGTGAGGCCATCGGCTATTTTGATCTGAATAAGTATTGGGGATTGAAAAGTCGTGTAGAGCGTAGATATGTAAAATATGATAGTTAAACTGCCCGCATTCAACGCCGAGAGTTGATTTTATACCTCCAACGACTAGCACTTTTTATGATTCTCTAACGACAAATCAAAGAGGAAGACATGCGGAGCACTGGGGAAAATTCCGAGGTTCCCGAAACCACTCCTCATACTTCTTTATGTAGTTAATCAACATCAGCCAATGTCGCTGATGAAGAGGCCGGGTTCTGTAATTTGGGTGAGCGGCGATGGTTTTAATTAAAACGAAACCTTTCTCTTCTAATAGGTTACGCATACATAGTTGGCTGGACTGACTAAATAAGCTCCAGTTCTATGTGCAGTTCTGATAAGTGGTTCGTAGACTGGCACTCCAAAGAGCAGAGGGCCTTCCAGGTACGGTTTTTGGCGATAACGATGATACCTGCCGTGAATCCGAGGGTGTGGGATCGTATGTTGGGTTTGGATGCAGAAATGAAATGAATTTACAGCTGCTTATGCCCTGTCTATGCTTGCTCCCACACAGAGTGTTTATCAATCAAATAATTCAGTGGAAGATATGTGCGACAATTCAGCACCAGCAGTGCAAATTAACATTTCTGGGAGGAGGGGGGGATTTGCCAGTACTTCGTAAATTTGAGATGGCAATTCCGTCGGGCCATTTCGGTATCCACTGGCACCACATCCAATGGGGAGTGTGGAAAAATTAGACTCTACAGTAGCGGTTTTATGATTAATTAGGTTTGTGCTTAAAGCGGGGGACCGCCGAAGCGGCGGGGGGCGGGGGACGAGTCGCCTCTCTGTCACCATAGCAGGGCATCCAATGAGACAGCGCCTATGACCGGCCTAGAGACAGAGCAATACTCCATGGCGAGAAATACGACCACCTTCTAGCCAATCACTCAACACACGTATATTGTGACAACTATCATCTTGATTTCTAATCGGTGGAACTGAAACCCCGACGGACTTTCGAGTCTGTTCGTGGTCTATAAGAATCACTAATCGAAATCACCGTTCGGCCGGATTAGGCTCTCATCTACAAGACACGAAATGGACGGCAAGCCGGCGAGCACTGGAGATACATATTTGTAAAATGCCCGGCACCACTAAGTTCATTTATGACCATAACTCAAGAGCCTATTTCTAACCCGTCTTCATGATGCGAGCTTTTGACGAACACCTAACCCAGAGTACAACCTGGGGCGGCAATGTTGTCCCGGGCTGCGTCCTCGCCGCGGTGGACAAAACAGGTAAGCATGTACCATATCTAGATCAAATAGAAACCTCTTTTCAATGATCTCTCACTATACATAGGGAAGATAATATACTCTCGATCGTCGGGATATGATTCCGTTCTCCCAGATGCACCACCAATTGATCGACATGGCGTGTTTTGGATTGCCAGCTGCTCTAAGCTGGTTGGAACTATCGCCGCCCTTCAGTGTGTGGAGCGTGGCATGATCACACTCGATGACCCTGTCTCCAGCATCCTACCAGAGCTCTCAGACCTAAAATTAATTGCTGTGCCTGATAGTCGGGAACCCACTTCCAACCAGTTCCAGTTCAAACAGGCCACAAAGCGGATAACCTTACGACAGCTGTTAACGCACACTAGCGGGTTGGGATATGACATAATGGACCCAACAATCATGGCATGGCGGTCATCCAGGGGTGAGCAACCAAAGACGCTCAGTGGAACTATCGCCGATGCACAGCTAGTCCCGCTAAAGTTTGAACCCGGAGAGGGTTGGGTATATGGTGGTGGAATCGACTGGGCTGGCTTGCTTGTGAGCCGTTTAAATCACAATCTACCACTTGAGGAATACATGCAGGAAAACATCTTCAAACCTCTCGGCCTGGAATTCACATCCTTTCGGGTGGAGAAGCACCCTGAACTCAAGTCAAGGCTTGTGAGTACGTCTGAGAGGCAGACTGATGGGACCTTAAAGCCTTCCAAACAGTTGTGGACCGAACACGCCCCGGAAGATTGCGCGGGCGGCGGTCTTTACTCTACTGTTGATGACTTCATTAAAATCATTGGCGACCTGCTAAGAGATACGCCCATTCTTCTCAAAAAGGATACCGTGGAGCAAATGTTCAAGGGACAATTACCCCAAGGATCGAATGCTCTTAAAGGCCTTAGTGAAGCATCAGACATTGTGTTCGCAATGACAGGCATGAGCGATGTCACTGAAGGTGTAAATTTTGCACTTGGGGGAATGTACATGGAGGAAGAGACAACCATGAAGAAAGGGACATTGTGTTGGGGAGGCCTGCCGAATCTTTACTGGTTCGCTAATCGAGATGAGGGCATTGCAGGTTTCTATGCCAGCCAGGTGCTGCCCCCAGGAGACGCAATCAGTGGGAAGTTAGCAAGAGACTTCTTCCAATCGGTTTTCCGGCTCGGTTCTGCATAACTCAGGCCCTTTAGGCGATGTAATTTTCCATTAAAGTATCCACTTTCTCAAGGTCAGTGGATTTGTGTCGCAATTCCTTTTGTATTTATTTGCTACCTAAAATCCACGCATTAGCCGGATATGTTCTAAATGGACCAGAGGATGTTAGTGGAAGCCAGATTGTAAAGATGGTTGAGGAGTACATCAGTGCGCCAGTTGAGAATGTTAGCTACAAGGATATGTCTTTTATCGATCACATGGCTGCGGCAGCTCATGAATCAAAGAACCTTATCCTGTCTATCAAACACGCCCCGGTGACGGCGTGGGAGGGGAAGTGCTCGACTTCTACAACTAGCAAGGAAGTACTCGAGCTAGCTCCACCAAAGCGTACACCTGCTGAAGTGTTGAAGTCCCTATTAGAGCAGTAGGGAAACGATAATGATCTTTGGTTGATGATAATGTGGAGCTCGGATATCGTTGATAAAAAATAGTAAAAAGTGGCGATGCGTCGCTACTTCGTTATTTCTCTCGTCCGAAGCTCGGAGTTTTAGTGGAGTGTGGCAACGACTAGCGAAAGACAAGGCCTGGCCTGTTGCATATGGGATACGTGGTACGGAGGTAGGCCACGGAATTAGGAGTGGGAAAGATCCACCAGGGTTGGATAACTTTATTGTTTGGCCCCAGCTTGTGCAGTTTATTCAAAGCATTGTCGATTACTGTTTACGCCGCAATTAAGCGGACGAAATGAACGAAATGAAGGCACCAGTTCACAAATCTCGTAATTCAAATTATTCTGTCAACGCCACTTCAGATCGGTAGGGACCAAGTATAGAGATGTTTAGTAATACTTCCGAACTTGCTAAAGGAAAAGCCTGTTCCTAGCCTCTGATTAGTGCACGCAGCTGAATTGTCTTCACACACATGATGGTCCCACGATGGGTGCACCCATAGTAGGGGGATATAGTAGGGGGAAATAGTAGGGGGAAATTACATGCGTCTCTAATAGGGATTATTTACCTAAATAAGCCTTCTTTACCTGGAGAAACACTGCGAGCCCAAACGCGCAAAAGTAGGTAGTCAATCAGAGACCGTAGAATTTTCTACTTATACTCTAACTGAATAGCTTTCCGAAGGCTGATTAGTGACCGAAACTGACGAGAAGGGAAATCCACTCAGCAACGGACGATAGATATGTGTAAGAATCCTGCAGGTCCTAAAATCCGACACTGGAAACCTGCAACACAGTCCCCGCTCGTTAGCGTTGTTATTAAAAGATAGAATGGAAAAGGCCTTGCATACTTATTTTGAGTTCAACTACACCAGGGCAAACCTTTTTGAGTAGTTTAAGGCGATGTCTTCTCCTTGGTTTATGCCTGTCTTCCCCAGGAGAGTAGAGTCAGGGATATGATATCCTGCTACAATTTCAAGAACTTCCCAATCCTTTAGGTTGATACTCATTGACTTTTGGATTCAGTTAGTAGAAGGGCTTTATGTCTTGATTTGGTACAAGCCAATAATAACGACCGCTGGCTACAGGAAACACACATAGAATACATGTCATAAGTTAATTTAATGAGTACACTTAGAAAGCTAAAGCTAAAAAGGTGAATGTAGCACGGATTATATGGAAGCTTTTGTGCTGATACTAAAACTATCCCGAAGCTATAGTTGGGGGGTGGTTAATATACCTACTATCAGTTAAATTGGATTCTATGAAATTTTGAAAAGATGAAATAAGTTTGATCAAGTTCGTGAAATCTTCGAAATGCTGATATTGGATAACCTGGAGCATTGATGTTTTATGGTAAAGCAATTATTAAAAATAAAGAGATGGACAATATAACCAATTCTTCTAGTATCAAATCTGATCTACTACTCTAATCTACTACTCTAATCTATTGCTCTAATCTTCTGCTCTAATCTACTACTTTTCTTTCTAAGTTTCGCTCCAAACAAAGGAAGTTCTATTCACAAACTCCATAAAGGGTATCATATTTAGGATCCGAGCTTCCGCCAAAAGGTTAGCGAAGAGGATCGAAATAGACACCAAATATAATGTAAAGAACGTAGCAAATAATTTCCCCCTCTGAATGCTTGTGTATTGTACTTACACCTTCGGTCCGTCTTTACCGCCATGGGCCTCAACCGATGTACCCCCCTACGGCACTAATCTCGAATTTTCAATCATCCTTCTGTTCTAAGACTCGGCCTTTTTTGTAGCCTTTGTTCTGAGCTTCATCATAAGATACACTAACCCGTATATGCCAATCGCAAATACCACAACAATGCCCGCATTTCTCCACCCATAGCTCTCTTCCATAAGATTCAAGGTCTTGAGAAAGTCGCTGCCTTCAGCAAATTGACACACGCGGCAGTTGGCGGTCGCATCTGGGTTGAGGAGGTTGGTGCCGGCCCCCATCCCTTGCATATAATCTGTAAGATAGTCACTGCAGGTCGAATTCGGAGGCGGGTCAAATATGGCCAATTCGTTGCTAGAGCACTTCACAGGTTTGTCCCATGTAATGAAAACGAGCAGCGAACTCATAAGATAGTTGAAGGGATCTATGTAATACATCCTGTAGATACGGCCGTTAGATTATGCCTGAATTGGGCACTTGGGACGCATGATATGGATAGTGCCTTACCAGTATTTCCAGAAAGACGGGATCTGACTGTACGGTACCATGACGCCGCAAAAAGAGACCAGGGTTGTGATGACGAGAGGGTTGACGAGAGATGCGAAAACCGCATTGGGGGCATAAGCGGCGATCATCTGTCCAATGCCCGTATACAGAAATTCATAAATAACCTGCCTCTTGTTAGTTTGTACGACGCCAACTTGAGGGCGGCCGAGGATGGTATCACACTCACTACGACGAAGAAAATACTACCAGCGTATTCTGGTGCAGTGGGAAGGCCAGCAGTGAAATACCAACAAATATAATATAGCAAGGCGCAAATTAGCAAATATGGGATTTCCGAGACGATGAGGCCAGTAACGAAGGGAGCCCAATGGTACATCTTGCTCTTCTTCTCGCGTGCCTCGTAGATATCGCGGCGGTCGATAAACAGAGGTTGGAGTTGGGAAATGACGCCTGGCGCGACGAAGATGAAGTTGAAGACCGTGAACAAATTCCGCTGCAGATCTGTGAGGCGATCTCCGATCATCCAAAAAGTGAAGCCGTTCAATAGAGCTAAGCTGATATGCATGGCAAACTTGTTGTCGAGGTATTCGGTGTTCCGGAAGAGCGAAACATTCATGCGATGGGTCACAAGCCTTACCTGCGTCCACATCGACGCCGCAAACTCGTGTCCGTCGTCAGTAGTTCCCGAAGGTCGGGCAGCAGCTTCGGCTACAATAGTGTCAATGTGCTTAGTGAGCCGTTCGTGTTCCGGCGATTGTAGCCAGATCCCATTCCAATCTTGGCCGTTGAAGGAGCTTCCCGCTGACACCACATCAATCATGAACTCAGCAGGGTTGGCTTCAGGAGGGCAAGTGGCTCCATGGTGAGCGAAGTAGTCCTTGACGGTGCTCGCCCCATCACCGATGTCTCCAAAATAGACGGTCTTCCCACCCGTTGTCAGCAACAAGAGTGTGTCAAATTGTGCGAACAACTGTGCTGATGGTTGATGTATGGTCACCAAGATAGCTTGTCCGGCTTTTGCAAGCTTTTTAAGGAAGCGAACAGTATTGAAGGCAGCCTGACCATCGAGTCCTGATGTAGGTTCGTCAAGGAAGATGAGAATACTTGGCTTTGCTACCAACTCTACAGCGATGGTAAGACGCTTACGTTGCTCGACCGAGAGGCCAGCACCAGGACGGCCAACTAGTGTATGCTCGAGGTCATTCAATTCCAAAAGGTCGATGATAGTGTCGACGTACTGTAGTTTCTCCTTATTAGGTGTATCGCGAGACTGGCGCAAGAGTGCTGAAAATTCGAGAGCCTCACGGACGGTCGCCAAGGACTCATGGATATCCAGCTGCTCGACGTACCCGGCGGATCTCTGGAACGAGATGGGGATGGGGCGCCCATCAACTAAAACAGATCCAGAAATGGTGCCTTCGGTTTTGCGTTGCGCAAGGACGTCAAGAAGAGTCGTCTTGCCAGCGCCAGAAGAACCCATGAGAGCCCCGATCATGCCAGGCTTGACATAACCTTGCACGTTGTCAAGCAGGACCCGGTCACCATCTGGCGTTTTGACAGTATACGTCAGGTTTTTCCAGGTGAAGATGCTCTTGTTATCATTGAGGTTCTTGACGACACTTCCTCCTGACATGTCAGAGTCCGATTCCGGTGGGGACTTCTCCGTAGCCTCTTCATCCTTTGGCAGCAACAGATGCCTCGACTTATGCTGTTGCTCCCGAGGAAGAAGAAGACTGCGGCCACCTTCTCCTAGAAGCTTCCACCTAGAGGTGAAGAAAATAGTGGTCGCAACAAAAAACACCCAAAATCCGCAGATTATCCCAACATTGCGCCAGACATGAGTGTGGCTGAAGGACAAGGATTTCAGGTACTCGTCGCCTGTCAGACTCGTGGAACCCGGGGTTGCGCCACTCACACCGGCACAAGATTGTCCACCGAGGCCATCCGTATACCCGGGCCCGCTAGGAATGAGGTAGGGTCCAACACATGGGATTACTTGCTTATGGAACTCGTTACTAAGAAGAGTGTCAAAGCCATATGCCATTGGGTTGATCCAGTAAATCCAAACAAACCACGGATGCATATCAGGCTTCGGGATCATATAACCCATGTACACAAAGAGGGCTACCACTGCTAGACCTGAGACCTTGGTTGCAGCATCGAAAGTAGGAAAGGCAGCGCCGACGAGCCGGAAGAAAGATGTCATGGTCATGGCAGTGACGAAGTTCGTGATCCAATATGTGAAAAAGGCCTCGGGGCTACTCTTAAGACCAACCATGAAGTAGAGAACTAGTCCAAAGTGCGTCACCTGAAACAACATGACAGGAAAGTCAGCGACGATTTGGGCAATGCAGATCGCGGCTGGATGGTACAAAGCGAAGGAGCGGTGCTTGGCCAAGATGGGTCTGCCAGTGAAGGAGTCGGTGACTTCCGACAGAGCTATTAAGGCGTTGTACAGGATGGAAAAGAATAGGGCTCCGCCTTTGAGGAACAGGCCAGCTGAATTGTTAGGAGCAGAATAGAAGAGAGAGCCGCCAAGCAAGGCCTGGATGACTGTGGCAGCCTGCTTCATGATAAGCGTCGACTTGTCACCTAGCATAATCTGGTACTGCCTGATGACAGCGGCCTTGACCTGAGTGGAAAAGCTGGTAGTAAAGGGCGAGCTCTCAGACACCATCCTGTGCTTCTCGTATGCAACCATCTCCCGAAAAGTGGCCGTATGCTCCTTGGCTTCTTCGCTGGTGGGGTAGTTTCGACACTGCATCAGCATGCGGGGTTTGATCTCTGACCGGTCGTAGGCAGCGACAACTTCATCAGCGGAACGTGGAAAGGTCCTTTCCGAGCCGGGCGCAATGAGGCGTTCAGTGGGAACTGTTATACCCGTCAGGAAATCGGCGCGGTTGGAACCCGAGTCACGCATAAAACCAAGATTCTCTATGAAAGGCACCGCTTCTACCTGAGGACCGTAATACATCTGCTTGCCACTGTCGAGGACCAGCACCTTGTCAAAGTGCTCATAGATACCGTTGCCCGCTTGATAAAGAGTGACAATGGTAGTGAGGCCAAGCAGGTCAGTCATCACCCTGACGGCCTTGATCCACTCGAGTGCCGTACTCGCATCTAGACCTCTCGTCGAATTATCCCAGCAGAAGACGCTTGCGCGAGTCGTCATGCTTTCCAGGATAGACACACGTTTCCTCTCCCCCCCAGAGACACCGCGGACGTAAGCGTCTCCCACCTTTGTGGAGGCCGTGTGAGAGATGCCGACAGAGCGAAGGAGGAAGTCCTTATTGTGCTGGGCGTACTGCTCCGCTGTTTCAATGCCCGAAGGAAGATGGTAGGGAACCTTCATGCGAGCGGCGAAATCGATGGTGTCACCAACGCTCAAGGTTGGATAAAAGATTTCCTCCTCCGTATTCATGACGATCTGGCCACCGTATTGTTTGGCTTCCTGCGCGGTCATGGTTCCGAAGTGGACGTCTCCCGTGATTTCTTCGTAGCCGAGTCGATGGTTAGAAAGTACGTTCAGCAAGGTCGTGCAACCTGAACCAGGGCGTCCAAGCACCAGTAACATCTCACCGGGCTTGACGCAGCCGTAGGAGTTATCAATGATGGTCTTCATTGGCCTGTCTTTGCTACCTTTGTGGAAGGGGTAGAATTGGGAGATGGCGTTCTCATTGAAGGTCGCGTCGCTGCTGATGCCCTTGACGGTGAGGTTCTGCCAGGTCACACCAAGCTTCTTGGGTTTCATTCCACCTCGTTCGTCTCTGTCCCTCATATCTTGCGTTTCTGACGCCATGTGCCAAGTCGACCTCGTAGCCGACGCATTCTCGTCGACTTTCGTCGCAAACGCTGTGTCGTCTGGCGTAACGGAATCATCTTCCTTGCCTGACGTATCAAGCGCCATTTTGAAGTATGGAAACTAGGTAAGATAACCCTTTCAGACTGGAAGAGCAAGGTCATGCAACATATAAAAGAAATGGAAGGTTATTAGTCTCTGAGAGAGGAGTATATGAGTCGGGATGCCATATACAGCAAGGGGCATTAACCGTTTCTATCCTAGGGGGGGCTACTACATGGATTTTGCTTTTCGAAGTATTATTAAGGTTACTAAACATTCCGTGCCGATTGAGAAGCAGTGACGGTGGATCATTAAAGCCTGCGGAAAAGCAAAGTGGATCTTTTGATGAATACACACATGTCTCGTTACGGCGTATGTGGACGTGCGCACACTTACCGTCACTGCTTCCTCTGTAACGCTTTGAGAATAAATAAACTGAGAAAATATCGATCGTATAATCTGATCAAAGTAACTGAATTATTAATTTACGCAGATACGCAGGCTGCGGTATCAATCTTCCTATCTCTCGACTTATCATGACTCTAATCTTCCTCTATAGGAAACTACCATCTTCCTCTGCTTAAGCGAGTGATCTTTGAATACTGTTTCTTGGTGATCACTAATTAGCTTGTTGGAAGTGGACTTCGGCCTTGTTTTCTCCCGATCCTTAATCTCACGACATGGGTCTCGGTCGCTAAGAGTACGGTGGATCGCTAACCCCTGCATTCCAATAACCCGCCGCGGAGGGTTTTAAAAAGGGGGCATGATAAAGACCCTACAGGCATCTCGGGCTAGTATTGTGAGCTCGTGAAAGGTAAATGTTTGAGGGGGTGTAGGTAGCGATTGACTTGTAGAACAGATTAAGTAATGTTTGTATCAACTTATGCATCGCCCTAAACTCGAGAGAGGCAGAAGATTAATTTGTTAGAATTTGTGGGCGGTATCATACACTTCGAACCCTCCGACATAACTTGTCACTTATTTTAATCTCGGGCTACTAGGTAATCCGAGTATTACGTACCATACTGAGTTATCTAAGAACTTGGGAATCAAGTGCATTGCCTCCACACTTATTGTGACTACATCCTCCGGTCGATTAGGTTATCGAGTAGTAATCAATTAAGGTACCAGATTCAGCGATAATACTAGAGTTTATAATTCTCTCGGCATTAGCCGGCAGGAAAATCTCCTCGAGCTTTTCTGGGAAAAACTTATTTCTAGCCTTTGTTCAGTGAACAGTCATTCCAATCAAATGCCACGTAGGTTCGGTCCTCCATTACTTTATCACTTACCACCAGCTAGCCTCCGAGAATCACACCCAAATGCCTTTTCTTCATACACTTAGTTCCTGCAGCTGGCCTTGTCATACACAAGAAACCCGCCTGCATATTAGATTTGTTCTGGTTCTACTACTCCAACATGTTTGACCTGCCTACACCTCCAGTGGAGGGCGGGCACAATTTCCATCTGATAAGGAAGTCATTCAAGCAAGCCAAACTAGCTCTGCGCTTGAGTATGGTAATGTGAGGCATAAGAGGGTATGGAATGCCTGTGAAAGGTGTCGCACGAAGAAGATCAAGGTATAACCGGCTCTGCCAATCTACGTTTCTTTCCAATAACTGTCTAATGCCTGAACTGGTGATGTAGAGTAGCCTTGTAAGCAGTGTAAGGGCTACAGTCTGGTGTGTACCATGGGGAACGAGAAGAAGAGCGAGTTCAAGCAATTACCGAGAGGGTGAGAACCCATCCCATCACTGTCATTTTCCAATTCTAATGCAATGTAGTTATGCAGAAGTCCTCGAGAATACCCTGTATGCTCTGATAGCAACTGTCTAGATGCTCTATGCTATGATCCAAAATAACGAGTCATGGGATCTTGGGGGAGCTCGAATTGAATAACAGAGGGCAACCGGTGATCCATGACCTCGTCTCCAGGCTTGGGTGCATCCGACCCTTTTCAGTTGTTCATCACCCTCTAGGAGGTGCCGAGGTCTTTGCAGAGTTGATAGAGCAGTTCCAGGCAGCTCCCTCAAAAATGGGCACAAAGGACAATGGAAGCAAGAAGTCATCATTCTCGTCACCCTCTTCGTCTTCTCTAGAGCACACGGAGCAAGCAAGAAACACAGGTAGTGACCATGCAGCGCTCTCTAGGGACTACCAAATGATACAGGCACAACAGGAGCAGCCGCAACAAAACTTCCAAATCACTCCACCAACACTGTCGGTGAAACCCATGCCGCTGAGGCACCAAAGGGGTTCAATTGGTGACGACCGATCTTCTGTCACTTTTTGAACCTCGCATCAAACTGCGCATGCCAATTCCCTACATCACACGCTTAGTCACTGCCCTCACATCGATGCTTTTGATCCTGTTCGTCGCCAGCCTAGCAGGGTGTAGCTATACTGTACAACAAGCGTGCACCGCTTCCCTGCGGCGGAATGTACGCCAGTCTTCTTCTCATGCTTAAGGAAGTGGAGAAGAGGGAAGATAGAGATGCGGATCAATGTTCTTAGCTTTCTCAAAACCCTTCAAGCAGTAGAACTAAGTCTAGCTAAATAACTAAACCCACAGAGAGACCGATTGTAGTGTGCCAGCGCACAGAACGGGGCCACGCTACAACCTGCGATGATCTTCCTTAGCAGAACATGCTGAGCTTATACTGTCTCCTCCCTACGAATCAAACTGAGATTCATGCTCCATCCTTCTGACATACGTATCGTGAAACCATTAGCCTCCTGCCCCGTACCCTCAGCTCATCTCTAGTTGCCTCTTTCTACTTTATAGACTATCAGCTAGGACTTGCTTCAGGTTGATGTCTAAGCTGAGTGCAGTACGTGACAACGCCTTCTCCTATTTAAGCGTTAGATAGTAGCATCAATGTTTTCGTGCAGGGTTATTCTAAATGGACAGAACTGACGTAATAAGGTATATGCTTGCCGTTGTAGACGGAAGAGTTGCCCAAGATTTCCACTGTAACTATTCCGGAACTCGCGTCCATACTCTCGACAACCTTCGTTTGGTCAACGATCGAGGACATCAATACATTGTTGTCTCCCGGATACAAAGTAAGATCATTAATTGTGGCGTTTCCAACCACGCCGTATTTTGCGGTTGATAGGATAAGTGTGACATTGCCCTGGAGGATGTAAGTCTGACTTCAGCAAGTGGGAGAGCTTTGTGGTCTAAACATACCAAATGAACAGTGATAATGGAGGGATTTGGAATAAACGCATTTCCTACAAGATTGGGGGTTCCAGTTGGTGCAGAGGGATTAAACTTCAAGTCGGTGGCGTTAAAGCCTTTCAGTCCATTCAACCCCTTGTATGTCGTTGTGGAGTTGTAGTTAATCGAGATGACGGGCAATTTACCCTCGTGAAGTTTCGTCGTTCCGGTTAAGGCAATTGTCACATTCTCTTGTGTTAACATCGCGATCACATAATCCGTAATCTCATTAGTATTCAACAGAGGAACAACTTGATTCTCGGAGGTCACGTTCGATTTTGGGTGCAAGACGTGGATCTGTGGTAGATCGAGATAGACGAAGGGAGCGGTGCCGTACGTTTTATTTGTAACAAGCCAGAGACCTGCACTAAAAGGGTCCAGAGTAGGGGTAAAACGACTAGGACTGTAGAGAGTGGCAATTTGCGTGAGGTTTATGGAATTAGGGGCCGGATTAATAAACTTCAGGTCCGAGACTTCAAAGGATGAGTCGTTGATACCTGACTGAGCGATGTTCGGCACTGCGACATAGACCCTGGAATGCCATTAGCAAGTCGGTTCAAAGGGGAGGTAAATCGGAATGTTACTTGCAGGCATAGTGAGATAATGAGGATGGAACTGCAAACGACTAGCAAGTGCGCCCACCAGAACCTAGCGCAGTGCCTGTTCACCTTGCGCTTGAAGCCGGGTGTACTCATGGCTAACACTTCAACGTGCTCTCCTCGTTCCTTTACGCCCTGTGTGTCCATGTTGAGGTTGTAGAAAATATGCAACAAAGAATACAAAAGGCAGTGGGAAACGAGCGAACTGGGGGAATAGCAGACCCTATAAGAAAAGATCGGGCCCCACTAGCTAGGATGGTGTGTTTAGCTCGTGTAGGAGATATTGTAAAAGAGATGACTTCCCAAGCTTGGACGAGGTGCAACATGTGATTCCGAGTATGTAAGCGTTCACAGACAAGCAACTCCTCATACTGAGGCAGCCAGCCAAATGTTCAGAAAAGGCTCGAAGTAATCTACCTGGTGCTTTTCGGTAGCACAGTATGTATCCAGAACTGGCTAAATAACGTCGGAGCCAGTGTATACTCACTCTTGAAGGGGCTCTTGAAAATGTGTACAAATGCTGAAGGATTTTCTCTCGGCAGATGCGGCCCAATGTATTCGAATCTGGGAAGACGGGACAGGATAAGGACTGTCTGCAAGTTGGTGAATGACACGAACGCTGAAATATTGCCTTCAGTAGCTACGAATTGTTGCATCTGCGTTAAATTTAAATATTGCTGGGTTGCCATATTGCTCTACGCCTTTTGCTTTCTCGGCACCATTTTGTCGTGGTAGCGTTGGATTTGATAAAGCGGAGTAATTTAGTAATCATTTCCGCCAGCGGACTGCTACAGGATACATTGGGCATCTGAGAGATACATTCGATTTCCCCGGCAAGGGGCCTACTAAAAGTGGGCCAAACCGGCCATCATATGCGAAGTCGATTCAGCCGTGCTCACCAATTGAGGCTGGGAATAAGATTTTCCTGGGAGGTTCGGAGGGATCACTAAACATCCCTGGTCCGTCGCAAAAATCCACAACTAGTAGGGTTTATCCCAATAGGCGGGTCCGATTCGCTCTAGAGAAGAAATGCACAATTTTATGCTTTACTTTCCCCAATTCTGTTAATTATGAAGATCGTCGAAAGCTAAATGAGATGTATTATTAGATCGGTTACCCCTACTACCTGTGGTTTTTCGCGACGGATGAGGGGATAACTCGGAATACGGGTTATCAGAGCTAGTAATAGTAATAGTATCAGTAGTAAAATAGGAGGTTGAATTATCATACTTGTGGCGCTGGAGATTTGTGAACCTGCCTTGTTACGGCATACTTCCGTGGACAGTAATTACACCGGCGCTTCTCGATGGTGGAAGGCGCGAAATAAAATCTCATTTTCAAACTACCCCAGCTTCGAGGGAGGTGCCGTCGATGCATCGTCATCCACAGAATAATTAAAACCTTCACCCAAAGGGTGTCTTCACAAAAGTTTTTAGTAACGTCCTCGTCCTGATCCATGATAACAAATTCCCAGTTTCGGGTCTTCAAGGCTGTAGAAATAGGTTTCTGTAGGCCTCGTCGCACAACATGCCGAGTTTTAAAAGCTTTGGTGAAGTAATGGGCAGTGCTCTCCCCACTGTCTTTGAAATACGGTGGGTGGTGTTCCTACGTTGATACAGCATCAAGTGCTCATGCTCAACAGTCTTGAGAAAGAATTTATTGTTCTGCGTGGCATCAAGAGTGAGGCAGCCAACCAATTGCTGCGGGGCGTTGTGGTATTATGTCTCCCTGTGCCGCTGAAAGTCGAAGACGTACATCTGCAGATGACGGGCCATTTAAAGATTAGGTACGGTATATCCTCTAGGGACACGAAAGGTATATGGCAGAAACTGATGCTGCCTGTAGGTGTGACAACAGCGGAGCTTTTACTAGGAAATCCACCCATCGAATTGATAAGTCGATTGAGTTCTTCAGCCACAACTGGCCATCTTTAACAGGTGGCGAACCCATCTCAACATCCAAGGACAAATTTCTGCCTCCTGGCAATTATGAATGGCCGTTTGAGCTTGTCATCGACGGATCCATGACAGAGACTATTGAAGGATTGACCGACACTTATATTAAATACAATTTGAAGGCTACGGTTACGAGAGGAAAGCTGGCCCACGATCTGCACGCCTGGAAACCAATAAGGATTTTTCGAACGTTGGGCGAAGAAGCACTAGACCAGGCAGGTTCTGTGATGGTGGAAGATGTATGGTCTAACAAAATTGAATATCAAATTGGCATTCCCCGAAAGGATGTTGTTTTTGGGACTGTAATAATCCTTGAAATGACGCTCACTCCCTTGGTCAAGGGTCTGGTGGTAGGCACGATAAGGTGCGATCTGCATGAACATCAGGAATTCTTTCCGCTGGAAGGTCCCGTGGATGCTAAGAGTTCTTTTCAACGTTTAAGAACAGTGAACTCGTGGGACTTTGAACTGAATGACGGGGAACATTCTGGACTGGAGGAAAATGGCGGGAATGGCTACAATCTCCAAAAGGTATTACATCTGCCGAAACAATTGAAGGAGTGCCTACAGGATGCAGAAGCCTATGGCATTAAAATACGGCATGAAGTAAAGCTCAATATTGCTTTGCACAACCCCGATGGACATATTTCAGAGGTACGCACTATTAGCCACGCAACTGAATAACACTGACATATCCAGCTCCGTGTAACTCTTCCTATCACCATATTCATCTCTCCAAACATGCCTATCAACGCCCAAGGCTGCCTTGTTGACCACGCCCCACAGAGTGTACAAGTGGCCGACAGAGCTTCGAATCCACCTCCCCTTTACAGTCAGCATATTCTAGACCAGCTTTACACTGTTATGCATCAACCTCTGATGACTTCTGGGCCTCGGTCCAGGATGGAGACGCTGACCTGCAGCCATTCAAGCTCCAGCTTGCAGGTCTTACCTGTCGCTGAGCGTCTTCGTCCGCGTACCTTCCCCCATGAGGCCTTATCATCGAGATTACTTTATCCCGAGGCTGCATCGCAGCATAATGCGATAAGAAGGCCTCCTAGAGTACATTTCAGTGTAAATAATTTACATTTTGACGCCAGTTCATCTGACGCCAGCCTTGACCAGGGACCACACGGCGTTCTTCGCAGAGATGATGGCCGACAGAGCGAGGGCCAGGCTGTCTCGAATATAATCAGTAGCGGCAACAACACCCCTGATAATTACTGTCTTCAACTGAGTCAAGTCCCATCTTACTCCACAGCAGTTCAAGCACCTATACCGTCTAGAGCTTCATTCGCATTACCACCGTATTCTGATGTTGCGGTCTCTGTGTAGACATAGTTGTTGTTCGCCATACAGATCTCCGTATGGTGCATGATGGCATCATCTATGGTGATATTAGTGATCTCCACCAGGGTGTGACGACGGGGCTAATTTGATGACGTCCACGCTGTGTGATGGTAGAGAAGGCAGACTTTGGAGTCCTTGTGGCCGAGTCCGGCTAATTTGTGCAACGGGAAGATAGAATGCGCCCGGCCTAATGAATACTGGTTTTGCCCACTTGTTCGTCGAGTTGCAGAGAAGCGACCCTCTTTTGAGGGGGGGTACTATATGCGAGGTCGTCTTATGGCAAAGGGGGGGTCTTATATGCCAGTTAGTAGAACGATAACATCTAACATGTTGTTTCACTTCTCAATCAAAGTCGGTAAACTAAGCTGGACACCAAAATAAATAACAATATTTGAAGTTATTAAAAAGTAGGTCTAAAATATCCTATCTGATCTGATCTAAGTATTGTTTAAAATTGTATAACAGTGACTAAATCATACGCAAAGCGAAATAATGTGAAAGATTCAAAGAATACTTGAGTTAAGAACTCTATTTTAGATCCCGGAATTAAACATTAGCGGTCAATGAAGGTTATATCAAGCAATTATAGATATCTTCCGTCTCTTAATTATCCTTTTTATTTATTGACTCATTGTGAAGTCTTATCTTCTAAAATTTCTTTCAGGATGGTGGAAGATTCTTTTCTCAGAGCTTGTGTTCATAACGTTGTCGAAGGGTAGTATCCTGACATTTCCCAGTCGATAATCGCCCTTATAATGCCGATCTTGGTGGGTGTAGTCGTAATTCAAGTTGTTTCTAGTGATGGACTCGGTAAATGAGCCTTTGCTATTCGTGAAAATAATATAATGGTAATAAGGATATTACAGAGACAGGAAGGTAAGTAGGCAAGAGAATGGGAGTTATAAGCTCCTTGAAATGCAAAGAGATAAAGAGATCTTTGAAACTAATTTTGTAAACAAACAAAGTGCATATGGTTAAAGTACGTAAACGGCAGAGATTGCACAAAGGGCAGAAATTATCGCGGTTATCGACTATCTTGAATCAACCGACTGAAGATGACCAAGAGAACATATTAAACCATGAAACAGTCCCATAATCGAACAATAGACTAAGTAGTATACAGCAGTAACTTGCGTTTTCAAGTATTTGAGTCATTCCTCAGATCCAGTCACGCCAGAGGAGCAACACGCGACTAGGTTTACAAATAACTCCAGTAGTTTAATCATTTCTAATAGAGTAGAGAAAACTACACATCAAACAAGGTAAATCAAGAATGTCTTTACATCACCATTCTCGATGTACGGCTGACCAAACTGTTCTGTTTGGGTTATCCACCAATCCGCACTCGCAAAAAGCCACTCGTTTGTCTCTGCCCCCCCTGTCTGGAAAATTCCATACCGATAGAAGACACCTGGAAGCTCAATCTCATCAACAGGTTTGAGCATCAGCCCCGTGATGAAGAATTGGCGAATGCCTCCAAAATCAATAATCGGAAGACAGTACACTAATACGTTTTCGTCCTCAACGGGCTCATCGGGAAAGCAGTTGTGACTATTAGATATCTCCTGCATCTTTACTCCATCCACAAAAGCATGAAGTGAATTTTCACTCCACGAGACCGCATTGTTGGAGTCCGTCTCTCGGGTTTTACTCTTGAGTATAGCTGGAGCAAGTTGGCCGCATAAGATAACATGACCCTCGGAAATTTGTCCAGTTGGGTCTTGGCTCACGGAAGTTACAGAGGCCCGCAAGATCACGATAAGTTCCTCTGACTTCTGATCAATTTCATCCCGCAAATCCAGCCAGGCTCCGGACCTATAGTTTTCAAACAGATTCAGGGAACCGTTTCGAGAAGCCCAAGACCACGTCGGAGCCGTCCACTGTTTTGGCGGTGCTCGTCTATTCTCCAACCTCCACAGTAAGTCCCGCTCCATGTTCTCAGCCCATAGCCCTGCATAGTAGTCGTCTTTCGCAGCTTGCTGTACATGTTTTGCCACACCAGACAGAGCTGGTAGCTTATCATTTTCCATGGTGAGTAGTCTTCTGGCATAGTTTTTAAGTGCGTTCTTCCGGAATTTGTAAGCGTGCTACCGTGGTGTCTGGTCAGTATCTTCGGCCAGAAAAGCTGGGCCGCCAGCAGGGTGTTCAGCTCTTGGAACAAGCTCTTCTCTCCATGGAACTGGGATATCCGATGGCACCTGAGCAGGAAAAGATTCGCAGGCAGTGCGTTTACGGCATTCCCAGAAGATCTGAGTCTTGCCAAAATGCAGAATTCTGCTTGAAAGGGCCCTTTCTTGGAAAGCCCAGCCGCGATTGGTCAGAGCGCCGTTCTCTACCTCATCCATCCAGAGGCGACGATATAGAACTTCATAATAACCGGGCCCGGTCTTTTGCTTCTTTTGCGACACGCCCAAGTTCTGCATCTTGAATGGCGTTGCTTGTGGAATTCTCAGGGGCTTGAGAATGCGTGTGTCGCGGTTGACGAAGCATCCGAATGTTCCGTCCGACGCTGTTGTGGCGGCAATGCAGCATTCGCAGTGCCTGTAGACTTGGCCCATCATGGTAGATTCTGCTTCCCAGTCTTCCCTGGAATCCTGGATGATGCATATCGAATCGATCCAAATATACCGTATTCCAAGGTGTCTAGTCGCCTTGATCGCATCATGAAATGTTTTAGAGAGAGTAGTTGGGTCGATATGGTTCATAAAGTCGTCCAGCGTGCTGTGTAACAGTCGAAGATGGCTATTCCCCCCCCCAGCAGTGGCTAAGAGCGGTATATCGTACTATTTCGGTGAGCCTCCTGCCCTCGACCAGGCAAAGCTCGCTACTCTCTGCTGAAGTACCAATATCTAAGAGCCGGGTAGGGTTCCATTGGGCGCGAGGATTTTCGAAATCAGAAAGAGCTTTGCATACTGTATGATTTTCGCAGCAATCGTCAAACCATGCCTTGGCCAGGTTAAGCACAGATGGAGCTCCGGTATTTGTGCTTTGAAGAAAGGCGTATCCTTCCACCTCATCATGCAGACGCTTCAGAAAATTATCAGCACCACAGTTAGCGTGTTGCCGGTCTTCTGAAAGATCTTCATGCCAGATCATGCTGAGAGTTAGGAGGGAAACAACCCCGTCTGAGAAGTCGATGTAGAAGTGTAACGACTCTTTTTTCACGATAACAAAGACTGAATCAGGGCTCAGGCCCAATACTAATCCATACCGTTCCCATAGCATTGCACATAGAGGGCACCCATTTGCGGCCGAGATCTCAACGAACCTAGCGACGGGCTGAAAAGGAAGCCTTCTTTCCGCTTGATCTTCTTCGGGATCTTTAGAATCATACATAGGGCCGTTCTCAGAAAATATATGAGCGCACCGAGAACAAAGTCTTGGGGAAAATAGTACAGTGGGGAGCAGGAACGGTGGACTGTAACTCCTAATTGGCTCTACGCGGGCGCGATGGACATCGTTCCTGGTGACCTATCAATACATGGTTAAGTCTACCAGATGTATCTTCTCGAGAGGAGGGTAAGATACCTATTGTGTTGCTTTATAATTTGTCCAACAAAAGGAAAAGGCCGGAGCATCTGCTCAACAGCATCAATTCTCTGTCCGAGAATTGGCTTCAAGGTGTGGCCTGGATGGACAATCGCAGCGCGAGGCTGACACTCATCGCAGCGGTCCCAGTCTTCGCAATCATTGCATTTATATCGCACATCGTAGATAGACTGATTTGTGAATCTTAGCAACTATCGATATTCGGCACATCCAGAGCTCCCCATCCTTACCTGCTCACACACGTCACATGTTGCCCAGTGTTTTATCTTTCGGCGATAACTTAAGACCTCTGCCATCTTGCTCAGAATTGTTCACTCTCAGAGTTGATCACAAGAGGGTGACATAACCTCTTCTCGATGCGAAAATTTGCTTTTAGTACATGTGAGAAGGACAGTAACTTGGCGGGGGCGAAAAGACTGATGAATTCTAAGGCTCGAGGCTCTCGTGATGGCGATCGCCTCAACCTACGCTAGGCTATTTTAGGCTACTTGTCCACATGATGCCGTTTCGTAGCTCCACAGTGTCCCGCTACTAATCTACAAGTTCGATTTCACGGCACTAGAAATTAAGGAGAAGTAGATAGTATGCAAGGTCACTAAGAATATCTCTAGATACTAACTCAATTTAAGAGTTCCTTTTCAGCAATTGACCAGTTAGCCCCTGACATAAAGTTTGAAGTATCCCAGGAATACAAACTGGAGAATCTAGAGATTCACAGGGTCTAGAAAGCCATCATCCCTCTGATTATTCAAGTTAAGATACGTCTCTACTAGACAACGCTAACAGCTTATTAAGCCATCCTACCTTGCCAGACGTTAAACCATCGCTGTCTCAGAGATAGGTAGTACAGCACACAAGAAGCTGGAGAAAGGGCTCAGTCAGAAGAACTATATGAATAAAAGCATGATAGTATTACGCTAGGTATCGAACGAAAAGCCCTATTAAGAACCCTCTCCGCCCACTGCTATTCAACTCGGTGTACGGTCCTTGTCTTCCCTTCCAAGATAATTCTGGGACAAAGATAACATAAGAGAGGTAAAAGAAAAGAAGAAAACGAAAGGACCAAATGGATATTAAGAAAACTATGGAATTATTGACGCATACGGCCGTGCTTATTGCCCAAGTGTCGAGTGAGATTATCTAACCTCGTGTATTTCTTTTGGCATCCTGGAATGGAGCATGGAATAGGCTCAACATTGAGCCCAAGGGACACGGCGTAGTCCTTATGCCAGACGACGTGGTGTCTACTGAGATCCTTTTGTGAGTCAACTGTGTGGAAACAGAGGTGACACGAGACCGGTTTTGCGATTCTTTTTCTTCTCTTCCTATTGAGATGGAGCTTAGAAGGTGCCACTGACAATATTTATGGACGGTACGTACGCCAAATCACGTCGATATGTCTTTACTTTTCCGTCTCCGCGATTTCGACCTATCTGTAAGCCGACAGATTCTCGTTCTACTGGAGAGCGAGGAATAATTTGTGGCGTGTTGCATAAGTTAGGACCCAAGTTCCCATCCACAACAGGCTGCTCAGTTATGTTGAAGGGACTCATAGGAGATGCGAATCCTATTTGGCTTTGAAGTAAACTAGGTGAGGCACAGTAATTAACAGTCCCGGAATAGTGTCCTGAAATAGTGGCTGATGGTGCAAGTGATAAGATGTCATTGTAATTGGTCATGATTTCAGGCATAGTATAACCATCCCCGTTCGTTCTAAATCCTAATTTATCTTGCATAGTCCTATCCAGAAAGGGGAATTCACAGAATAATTGGGTCGAATAAGCCATTTCTTGGTCCTGAGTGACCACAGTCATATCTGGTTCGTAAAACGAGCTTATAGGGTCGGTTGCGAGGACATGTGAAGGGAAGTTGAAACAGCGATGATGTACCTCGCCATCAATCCCAAACAAGTCCAGAGGAGTATCCATTGCAATATCTCCCTCGGGAAAATTGCATTCAAAGTTCGTTCTTGTGTCCATTTTGGACGAAATTATTGGTTGCGCGCAATTCTGCTTTCAGTTTTCGAGTCTTAGTTTAAAGCGGACTGATAAAATATATCTTTGAGAATCAGGCCCGGGGCCTTTTAACGACAATTCTATCCAGGTCCGTCAATCTAGTTGCCAGTGTTCATCATCCAACGTCTCGTGATATTCCCCATTGCATCTAACCTACCCGTCGATCTAAGACCGACATCTTTGAATACAGAGTAGGCCCATTCCGGAAACTTTGCAAGAGACGGTACCCGGTGCACGGAAGGCACCACCGAATCTTTCATAACTGCCGTCTGAGACCTACAACGCATTTCAAAGACCAGAAGGCCCTGCAAGGTGATATCATGCCGATTTGCAGTCGGTAGGAGAGGCAGCCTAAGAAGATTGCTGGGTCAGAAGGCCGATGTATTAGTGACGCAATATTCAGGAGAGTCCTACATGGTAGAGCTGGGCCGAGAAAGAAAAGTTAATGACAATAATATTTGACCCGCTAAGAGGTAATGGATGGGAGGTGCCCGGGAGTAGCATGCAGTCAAAATGACCTCTTAACTACAGTTGGCCACTCCCAGGCACCAAATAAGAGATAGTATGGACCGGTAGTAGTCGGAGGAGGGCTGAAGTCACGACTGTAAGAGAAGTGAAAAGGTGAAGGTTGACGTGGTAGAAGTTGATGGAGAGGAAAGGGTAAAGGTTAAAGTGAGAGGTGTGAATGATGGATGGAGAGGGCCTCAGGTCGAAATTACCGGGCTTTTATTTTTTTGGGCGCAGCCTCATGTTTCTTGGTGCGAAGCCTGATTCGCAAACTTTGAGGCCAACCAAGGGAGACAAGGTGTCCTGTCATTGGCGGTAAAGGTTTAGGCATGCATGATGCCCCACCATATCTCTCACTGCACTAATCCAATCCACACAAAGTAGATGCAGGAGGCCAAATGGGCTTTGACCTGACTGATGTGGAGCAAGGTGTATGGTCATATTTGAGGCCAAACCTCAGCCTTCTATGGGCTTTGACCTAACTGATGTGGAGCAAGGTGTATGGTCATATTTGAGGCCATACCTCAGCAGAAGGCTGAGAAAACTCTTAGAAAACAGGCTTGTCCTGTCAACTCCGTTCTAACTTTACAAGTTTTATCATGTCCAGATAGTTTTCTGCCAGTCGTTAGCCTTCTCAACCTGAATATTATAGTGAAGGCAAATGAAATAGTTGACGATGTACCAACATTTTGTTCCGCAGTTCCTTCTCCGCAACTTTTCCCACCCCTTCGTGGATGAGGAGTCCAACGAGTCTAAGGTCAAGAAACGGCGAAAGAAGGCCAAGCATCCGAAAGCAAAACCCTTTCCCGGTGACCCAGTTGTTCATAGTGCGGCATTGTCTGAGGATCCAATCAAATTAGTCGAGACGACTGTGAAGCGCATCCTTGGACAGATGGACATGTATAGAGACACGAGCCAGCCCCTCCTCACACAGAATCATATCGAAGACATGTTCAGCCAGATAGAGTCGCGTGTCAGCACCATCTTTCGGAAAATTACAAAGGCATTCGATGCCGGCGATCCTGGTCTGTGGCTCACACGAAAGGAACGGAATGATGTTCGGAAGTTCCTATTCCTCTTAAAGTACAGAGGGTCCCGTTTCCACCGTCGGTTCGACCACCCTACACCCGAGGAATATGATGAAAATGATAAGGAACTCTTTCAGGAGTATATGTCGCAGAAAGGTTTTACTCGGCCCATCAGCGTCTGGTTCGATAATCTGAAATCCATCATGGAATTGGAAATGGACGCCGCCGGAGAATGGATGGACAAGATCCGTAGGAAAATCTACCATTCTGATGCTGAATGGTTCATTACGCACACCCAATCCTTCTATATGGCCATTTGTACCCCTGAGGACCCATCGGACGAGTTTGTTATCACTGATAGGTGCAACAATGTCTTTGAGGGCCGCAACCGCTTTGCCATCGATGCGGGGACCGGGCAAGTTGACCCAGTCACCTACATCAGTCTTCACGAGTTCGCCCCCATATCTCCAAAGCTAATGATTGTTCTTCGAAATCTCGTGTTTCCTTTACCTGATGAAGATGCTGATCCTAAAACCAAGGAAGATCGGGAAGATCTCCGCGCCAGAGCAGTTGACAATATCTTTGGACCAGAGACCTTAGAAAACAGCCTCCTTTTCAGTCTCCCTATCAAGAAAGCTCGAAACTCGTACTCAGCATCGGTTAATGGTAGATTGAGGTTGGTGGGAGGTGAGGATGGAACTCACAAGCTCAGTCACAAATTTCTCTTCAATTTCTTTCGCATTGAACAAACTCACGTGCACAAAATCAACGGCGTTTTCTTCGATAATGCATTTACCTGCACCAATATAGTGTTTGCTTCAAGGGACAGCTTTCTGAGAAGTCTCGAGTGGTATATGACAGCAGCACCGGAAGTGATAGGAAAAAGGGTGGCCTTGACAGATGGAGGTCAACGGCTGCATTATTTTCAGAAACTAGATGTCTTGATGAAGGCTCTTGGCTCAAACAAGAAATCCGTGTGGGATGAGACTCCCCTGGAAGGACTTTATCACCGAGAGTTCCATAGGTTTTGGATGACGTATATCGCACGCGAAACACAAAATGTGACAAACGATCCATCACTACCTCTCAGCCGTTTACTTTCTACCTATTTGATTCTTGGTATTTGCCGTTTTAGTTTCATGCCAGGGGAACAGACGTTTAGCTAACTGGCGACTAGGTGGATCACCAATTATGTTCTGGGATGACCTTGCACAGTCGAGGCGCATGTTCATCTTGCGGGTTAAGATCGATTCATGGTCGCAGGGAGTTGATGAGGACATACGCCAGAGGAACCGCGAGCTGCTTACCGAAGGGTATCTTAGATCCCCTCCGTGGAGATTTTGGATCTATATGAAAATCGTAAAATTCTTCTACCTAGTTATAGGGGACAACCCTCCAGGGGGCATTAACCACAACTTGAAGGTTGAGGATGGTCTAGAAGATGTTGTGGACGGAATAGAAGATATCGTTGCAACAAGTTAGCATAGACATCCCCGTCTTTCCTACAATCTTGATGATAACTGAATTAGCACGACTTCTCGTCAAGGATTACAATGACTGCAACCGCATTATCTACGCCACCGTAACAAACGAGATCGAGATGAAGATACGGGCAGGCTTCAACATCTGGCAGAGCCAGGTTCTCACGTGGGTGGATCTGCCCCGGGTCATTCTAATCATGAAACTAGCATTTGAGCTGCCTGGTAAGACTGCCTAGCTCGTCAATGTAAAATCTTGACTAATAAAAGAATTAGGACCAATTTGCCGCTGCTGTGAGCTTCGCTGTCGTTTCGAGGAAGATATGCATAGGTGACCGATTTCTTATAGGTATACCTGAAATTGAGTTTCTGTCCCTTGTTATCGAGGATCAGCTTCGATACGCTGGTTGTATCGAGGTCCAAGGGTTCGATAGTACGCCCTTCACTGAAGACCAAGTGATAGAGATTGTAACTAGAATCAAAGTGCGAGGGAAGTTCATCCAGATGCTCGAAGGGAAGATGAAGCCGACAAAGCTGGCTGAGCTGAAGCGGGTATTTTTCGAATTTACATATCCAACCCCGCCAACTAGTGAGTCCTAGCATAGTTAGGTATTGAAGGTAGTCGATGGCGTACTTAGTTAATGGTAAAGTTTTTGAGCCTAGGAGATTCATAGGTGTTGAATAAATTTCCGGCTCCGAGGCTCCAGGTACGATGGAGCCGGCGGCGACAATTCAGATAGTTATTACAAATTCTACCAAAGTTTCAAAACATAGAAATATTATTAACTTACAGAAAATTCGTAATTTTTTATTAAAGGAGAGTCAGAAACTAGATACTATTGTCATTACTAATTTCCTAGTATAAGAGTTTTGATAGAGGAAAAACATACAGAGATTGTAGGCCATATTAGATACGATATAGGATAACTATGATGAGAGAGATATCGAATTTTGTTAGAATTCGCAATTCTGTCGAGGCCTTCAGCCTTACTACGGGATTTGCAGGGATGCGACTTGCTTAGTCCCTTTTTATCTAGCCAAGATGTAGTGTCGCAGCCGGACGCGGAAAGTCCGCGGACAATGTGCGGCCCGCAAAAACGACGAAAGATCTCTTGTGACACAGCACTCTACCATCTTATTCTTTTCATCTCCATGGAAAATCCGTCGCTATCATGCCTAAGCCGCAGAGCATGCCGAGTCGCCAGCGACCTGTATCCTGCCGCTTCTGTAGGTCCCGAAAACTGCGCTGCGACCGAGAAGTTCCTTGCTCGAACTGCATATCTCGTGGGATAAGTTGCGAATTGGAACTTGCTGTGAGGTCATCACCCAGAGGCACTGGTGCACTAGAGCCGGAACTTGTTGAGCGTGTTCGTATGCTAGAGGAGCTTGTTGGAAGTCGGAAATCACAGCCCGACGATGCTGCAAAGCAACGGCAACGAAACGACACCGATGTTTATGGCGAGCAGGCATCCACGTCAAGTGTGTCGCCGCAGATCGATCATCTGGATAATGACGTGGCTTGGCTTGAGAGTATATACTGTGACCAAAATGCCTCGGTGCGGTCTTTCAATCTAGTATTAATGCGGATCTGATAATCAGTTGTAGGACAAAATGCCATCCAATAGGATGTTATTCAAAGTGTGCCCAATTCAGCAGATCATGGAAGCGCCGCTGTATATCAATCAAAGCACTTTTATGCCTACACGATTCGAGCCATCCAGATGTGTTTGGCTCCCGCAGCACTCTGAAGCAAAGATTCTACTGGAAAAATATATTCAAGATATCGATCACCACCATCATATTGTTCATACTCCTTCTCTCCCACTCATCGTTGACGATTTCTATACTTCTCTGAATCAGCACGGCCAAGTCAATCCTGGAGTTGTGATTTTGCTCCTCGGAATATTTGCGAGCTCTACATACTCGTGGACGGCAGCAGACTGTGAGCGTAGCTTGTTCTCACAACATATAGAAGCCAGTAACCAATGGCCGTTATGGATTAGATCACTCGAGGATGTGCTTGATATTGCCCATAGGACAACTGCAGTATCCATAGAGGGTATTCAAGGAGCTATTATCTCTTTTTGGGTAATATTTAATACTGATGGTCTTACGCGGAGAGGCAGGGCTCTGTGGAATATCGCTTTCTCTCTGGCACGGGAGCTGAAGCTCCACCGCCTGGACCATCCATCCAACGCCAGCTTAGCAAACTCTGCACAGACAGAAATAAAACGCAGAATATGGTGGTATCTAGTCGCTTCTGACTGGTCTGTCTTTTCCCACCACTAAACACAACGATTGACTGACAGATATTTAGGTCAGCTTCTTCGAGATTCACTGGTGCCAATCAAGGTATTTATCAGTGCCATGTACGTCAGATGATTGTGAGAAAGCCCCTGAACCTGAATGATGAGGATGTTGTAGACGGCATGAGCCTCGTCGAGCGGCCATTATCACAGCCGACTACTATGTCGTACTCGATACTGCGAATTCGTCTGGGTGAAATTTCACGCAATATCACTGACCGCACAGCCTTTATTATGGAGCAATCTTCCGTTCCGTACCATGTGATTATGGACATCGACACCGAGTTGCAGCTACTTCTAAATGAGGTCCCGCGATTTTTTTCCATGCCGGTAGCAGATCTCATAAAGACTTATCAGCTCGATCCATCGCGGGCAGAATCCATCGCTTACCAGGGATATATGTTCTCTACTTTGTTTTATTCGCAGCGGTGCATAATCCACTTCCCATATTATGGCCGCGGGTTTCTGGACCACACGTATGCCTCCTCTCGAGATATTTGTCTTCAATCTGCATGCCTCATCATACAGACCGAGGTGAAATTCAAAGAGTTGCGACTTTGGAATGCAACCCGCTTCAAGTATCTTGGACTCTTTGTCGCTGTGTTCATGGCGAGCATCGTATTACTCATGCACCACTGTTACAACAAGGGCTTCCCTCGCGACGAAGCACAACGCAAGGTACTCGATGACGCGATGGGAATACTCGAAGAGGGGAGACATGAGTCAGAGACTACTTCCAAATTTTTGGATTCGTTGATGCAGATTTTGCGCAAGCACTTGATGCCATCCACGCAGTCCGCTAGCTCTCAGCCTATTGATCCTACAATTGGTAGTGAGCATGTTTCAACATCAAGCGAGCAAGCAATCAACAATCCCGCCACCACCAAGACTTATAACAATGATTTTCCTATGGAATCTCTACCCCTGACCGCACCAGGGGCATTAGAGCATGCCAGATTACCTGATCTCAACTTCAGCGGTGAAAGACAGGGAGTGGAAGAGAATATGTCATCGTATTTCACCGAGCTAGCATTGAACTTTGAGCAAGGGATTGATTTCAGTAATTTTGACTGGGACAATATCTTCTCGGGGCTCGACTCGCCGTTTGTGTGAATGTAGCCCAATCAAGTCTATGCAGTGGGCTGTCAATCTGTATCATTATTTGGGTTCAATCTGATCTCTACATGGATGGCAGTAATATAGTATCCTATTACAACCATATAGTACCAAAATCCAAGGGTTCATTAGGATGGGGTTTAATACAGGTGGCTTTTGTGGAATCGTTGTTGTATTATCTAAGGTTCTAGGTTGCATATAACCACATTATTTATATTGTGCGTAACGCGCACTCGCTCCGCAACGGCCAGTTACGGATATGCTCACTATCCGTGCGGACCCGAATATCCGAATATCCTCGACAATTAGTATAATATAAGGAATCTGGGAATAGATTTTCTACAAGCTCGAGGACTTTGAGGTTTTGGATACAGTGTGAGTGCCATGATTCTTGCATTAGGCCATAAATACATAATTGACCTCCTCATGCGCACTAAAATTGCAGTGCATGACTCACTTATCCCCTCGACCCTTTCCGGCCGAATAGCTTATTACTAAACCTGTTACCACTGGGCTTGCGTATGAGTCACTCTGCCGAGTTCTATAGGAAACTATTAACTTTAATATTAGCATTATTGTTCACATAATCCCCGCCTAGGGAATGCGAACTTAGCTAGAGTTGAGCCTGGGTACCAGGCTGCTGAAGAAAGAAGAGCAAAAAAAACTTAGACAAGATTGCGGAGGAAAATTGGGGGAAAACTGAGTGATAGCGAAGGGCATTGAGGATCTGGGGTGTGGTTAGGTCGAGGGATGGGCTATGTCGCTAGAGTTAGAGTGAAGTAATGGCTCAACTAAGCGTGTATAATGGGAAGGACTCTCTTCCGAAGGTGGCCAGCGACCAGTCTTTTCTTGAAGAAATATTGCTAAAGAGCAATTGGAGAATAACCTTCGTGCTCAGCTACTTCGCTACGACTCCGCTTCACCATCGCACTTGGGTATATCCGGCTCAGAGGTAGTTGATCAAGTTTGTTTTTATCCTAAAGGTGGAGATAGCTAAACACAGAAATCTTAGGTGACACCGGCACAACAATTACTCGGACGCCAATCTTCAATCCATCTAAGAAATCGGACCAGGCTATAATTATTACACAATTCTATCTTGGGATTACCTATCGAGCAGTGAGAGTTTGGAAGATATCGTCATCACAGCTTCGTAGCTAGGAAATGAAGAGGTCGAGTTCTAGGTACGACGACGCAGTCCTTCACGGCGAGGTGGGATGGGCGGATTAACGTGTACACCAGGCCGCTTTCTTCCTGACTTCGTGTTCTGGGCGTTTTTCTTCTTAGGAGCATCTTTAACAGGTTTCCTTCGCGCTCCTACATTCTGCTGGAGCTTGTTTGTCGGTGGGCCCGAAGCGCCAGGAACTTTACCTGCTGCTAGCATTTCGACGAGCATTTTTATCCGCTGTTTCCTACTTGTAGGCGAAGCAGTCGCTACTCTCCACAGCACAGAGTACCTGTCCGACTTATTTAAGCCTTCAAAGAAGGCAAACGCAGCAGGCTGAGCGGCCAGCGATGTTGCGAGATCGTCAGGAACTGTTATCGTCGCGGGACCTGCATATGCTCGTTCCCACCTCCCGTCAGCCTTTGCAGCATCTACTGCCGCAAGGCCTGCTGGACGGATTTTGTCTTGTTCCATTAGCCGTGTGATTGTATTGACATTCTTCTGGGACCATATGCTCTTTTGACGCCTCGGTGTATATCGCGACAACCACCAGTTGTCATCAAGGCTCTGCGCGCGTCCATCAATCCAACCAAAACACAAAGCAACCTCGATGGCTTCCGTAGAGGATATGGAAGGAATGCCTGAGCCTTTCTTTGCAAGTTGGAGGTAGACGCCAGGAGCAGTTGTGTGTTCGCGCTCGAGAAATGCTTCGAATTCGGCAGGAGAGGAAAATGAGTGGATCGGTAGATCTGTCGGTAGAGCCTTTGGTGGCATGGCTGGTCGAAGAGAAGAACTGAAACTTCTAGCTTCTTGATGGGACTGTAGAGAGATTGCTGCAACAATATAGAAGTGCCGAATGCTCCGCAGCTTCAACTCGACTTCTGCAGCATGTAAGACGCGTAGCCTTAATACTTGAAAACTTACATAGAGCGACGAAAGCGCGTCGCTTGATATATATAGAATGGCGGGGTTCAGGCAGTGTTTGGACGATGTTCCTTTGCACAAATGATGTATGACTTAGCAAGCGCGCAGTGTCGTTACCATGTGATAAATTTCTCATCGCGGCCGAAGCTACTGGGAATGAGTTGTTGCTGCCATCGCCCGGCGGAAAGGCAGACATCCACCAGATCGTTGATGTTTACAGTTTACGGCGGTGTTTTCTGGACTGGTTTCGGGGTTTGGTTCCGGGCCAGACTTGGCGGATCTAAACCAAATGAGGCTGCCGTCCATGCAACGTTGTCCACAGATCGCCAAGGGAACTAAATGCGGCCCGTCATCTACTAAGTAGACTGCTCAGAATCTACAACAAGATGAACGTACCCGCTTTCTTTTACAACGCTCCATCAGCTTCAAGTTATTTTCTATTTTCTATATAATCCTGCACCAATTCAATACAGCAATCCATCATAAACCTTGCGGTCGCTGCACCGCATCTAAACGGACATGCATCCAACGATTACTGTTGTCGAACAGTAGATGGAAGGCATCATGAAGTAAAGCATGCGGATATATGATTGTGTCCCAGTGGATTAATATTAAACAGACGGCACCTGTTCTACGCCGCCTTGGTTTTGCGCAAGCCTCCACTGCACGTAATCTTTCGCCTCGTTTGCCTCAAGCCATGCCTCCTTCCTCTTTCTCTCTAATAGGGCCTTTTAGTAGACCTTTTCTTACTTGGCGTCAATGCCTCCAATTTAATACACTTATTTCGCCCGTGCTTGCAACCCGCTCCGACCAATCAAATCCTGCTCTCGGTCCAACATTGTTGCTCGAAAATTCAGGTTCCGCAAGGTCACAGCATACTATCATTTCCTTCCATAGTGGCTGACCGTATCTCAGCCAATGATGCATTGTTGTCCATAGGTTTGATCACGCTGTCCACGTCGGCGTTGCCACTAGAGCAATCATCCGGAGACGCGGTAAAGCCAGCCACCTCTCTCAGACCCCGACTTCAAGCTGACTGCTAGATAATAGAACACCTTAGAGCTCTTCATTTGACCAGACCTGGCTGTTTTAGGAGAGAAGAATATCTCAGAATCTAAGTATGCAATGCACTCATAACCAGGTGCGAAAATCATATGGTGCAAGAGAGCGTTTATCAACAGCGTGAAATAGGGCAAAAGTGATAAACCGGCGACAAGAAGCTCGGTGAAGCATGACAACGAGGTGGCTGCCTGACCATGACACATATAAATCTAGCTCGTCTCAACCACCCAATAACTCTAGCATCTATATATGATTCTAATTTCTTTCTGCCCGTCTTCCTAACAATTCCACATGTATTGGAGGAAAATTGATGTTTCATGCAACTATACATTAGAACTCTGGTAAGCTCCACTTAACCCTGTATTGCTTTACTACTAGTCACCGAAATCTCACATATACGTCCTGTAAGAGGCTGAATTTGAACTATGTCCATTCATTTTACCCACGATGCCAAATGAGCAGAGATTATTGGGTATCCCATTATAGCTTAGGAGGTTTGGAAACTGGTATGCAGAGTATCTACATATATAAAGACACCAATATTCCTCCAGATTCACTAATTTTATAATCCCCTCAACACGTCTACTTCTCATTCTAAACTCAAATCACTTGCCCGTAATTAACCATCATGTATTCCTGTGAAGGATATTCGGGCATTCGGATCCGAACGGGTGATCTGAATATCCGTAACGTAGCGAGTGGCGGCGCACCATATATTGTGTGGTTATATGCAGCTTAGAACCTTAGACAACCCAATACAACTGATTCCACACACATACTGATGAATCCTTCGATCCTGTAACCTTTGACAATTCCTATTACTTGGTCGCACTGTTCCCAGTTGTAGCTCTTGCTGCAGTTAATGGCAAGTGTTCAGGTACCGCGACGGGTAATTGGTTATCAGACGGCATCTGTGAGCCTATTGCGACCTGCGATTACTATCATGGCACATACATTACTGGTGGTTGTCCTAACGACGCTGATGATGTTAAGTGCTGCTTGGTTGGATTAGAGACATCGATAGATGGTAAGGTAATTTCTTGCTCTATCGTACTCCTTATTATTACCCTATCTAGGTACTGCATTACTAGCAGTAAAACGTCATTACGGAGCTAGCGAATACCTCAATCATAGTCTAGCACTTGTATAATTCCAATACTGAATGTTATAGTAAATCCCTGTGGATCTGTTTCCTGGTGCGACTGGACCTCTAATTCTGATTGCCCTGGCACTTTTAAAACTGGTAAGTTGGAGAGATTAGGCTGCTAATGTCTACGTGGACTAACGCTTTGTCAACTACAGGATACTGCCCCGGAAATTCTAATTACAAATGCTGCTATACCTCTGGTTAGATATAATGGAGGATATTACATTAGTGTATCGTGTTCATATAAATAAACTTATTACTCCTAAGTAGAAATGACTTGTCATATCTTCTTACCTAACTACATCTTATACGTAATTTAAATTTAAGCTTATCTGCAAGCCCAATTACGAGATTTGCACGCCATTACTTTTAAAGCTAGGTAAACTACTGGATAGATCGCGCATCGATTGCTATATTCTACCCCGACTTAAGAATTAGGACTGGTCTGCGTACTTTAGGCCATATCAATAATAGTTTATTAGATGCCTGGTCTAGTTAGAGCGGAGCCTCTTAATAGATACTGGAGTTGGTGAGATGGGTGCAGCTCAAATCACGTTCGCACTCCTTGGCGCCTTCTCAGGGTCTTATATTCTATTGAGTAATGGGCTATATATTATAAGATTATCCAGATAATCTAAGTAGTAAATATATATCATATGGGGATTTATTTTAAGCGCTAAAGACATTAAATAGTGTGTTAAGAGATTTAATGGTCGTGATAAATTTAGGGGAATATTCGCACCATAAATATCCAAAAGGGTAAGTGATCTAAGCGGAGTGAGTGTAGGACGGCTAAAAGAACGCTAAGGTACGTGAGCCCGTATAAGAAGCATGCAACAGGAAGACGATTTGGAATAATACGACGCTGACCCTGTTAATAAACCATGGAAACTGCTGTGATGTTTCGGGTCCTAGGCAGTCCCCTATTGGGCTATTGGCTTGAATTGGGAGCTTTACTTCGTAATTAGTAGCTGCATAACTTGTATGGTCATTTCGTGGTTCATTTCTTCCGATGACTTGCAGCTGCTCGTTATGCCCACCACTCTGATTTGTTCTCTGCCATGCTTCAGCTGATGCACCCTTGTCCAGTCGCGCAACAAGCGTGCCTGAGTCTCCACAAAATTTTGCGGCTGGACTGATATTCCCATGAAAATCTACGCCAAGACTTTGTTGCCGTTCTTCTAGTTCCCGTCATATCACAACCCGGAGACAGCTTAACATTAGTCTGTTGTTCGGAATAAGTGACTTTGTGATGCGAGGACAACCTACCAAAATCTCCAGGAGAAAAAGTTAATGCTCACCATGGATTACGAGAAGCCAGAGGTCGTGACTGCTCATGTTAATGAGGTCCCGACAAACGAGCTCCATGGGGAATTATGTCCTGATCTCGTACCCGATATTGAATCCGCCAGTACCCGAACGCTCAACCAGCCTATGGATATGGATGATCCGAAGGAACGTCGAGGGGTGAAATTGTGGTACGCATAGATCTATTCAATGCAGACATGGTAACCATCTTATTAATTTGCGTCTAGGAGAGTGTTGAATGAAAGGGAGGTAAATGTAAGGAATCTCGGGTTTTCGAGGTGCTAGCGAGAGAACGTACTTATTGATCGACAGATGATTACGGTCTCTATCACAATTGGGAATGGTAGGCACTCCAAAACTGTCCTTGGCATCTCGAACGATTCTAACCATACAGGACTCTTTCTTGGATCCGGCACTTCACTAGCTGTTGCTGGACCCGGGGGCGCGGTTTTATGCTATGTTTTTATAGGTACGGTCATATCATCTGTCATCTCGTGCCTCTGCGAAATGACAGCCTTGATGCCTATAAATGCTCCAACTATGGAATTCCCTCGCCGCTTCCTAGATCGTGGCGTGGGGCTGGCTGTTGGATGGATATATTGTATTGGTAACGTCGTTTCGGTTACGGCCCAGTTGATTGCTGTCTCAGAACTCATTAAGTTTCGGTACGATGATGGGAAGACTTATTTGGATTGGAAAATCGGGGAATACGTTGACAGTGCAGTATGGATATCGATATGTTTAGTAATCGTTATCAGTGTCAACATGCTTCCGGTTAAGGTAATATTTAGCTCATATCTGCTAATCATTCTAGCTGCTACTATAGCTGCTTACAATTTGCAATAGGTTTATGGACAGCTTGAATATATCTTCGGGTGCTTTAAGTTGACGTTTGTCACTTTACTTATTACGTTGATGTTTATTTTAAATATCATGAAACGTAAGGACCTGCGGCCAAAAAATTCTTACAGCTAATAATGTTGCACACAGCAAGGGCGGATGCATATTACAGAGAGGCGCCCGGACCCAAGTGTAAGCCTCAACTCTCGTACGTAAGTGTGATTCCAAATCACTGATTTGGGATAATATAGACTGGGTCCAGCCCTACTCGTTCGTTAATCCTGTCTATTCTGTCACAGATGAGAATGGCAACGTGCAACGGCACATTAGCGGTACAATAGGAAGCTTCTTGAACATATGGTATGTGTATATCTAATTTTGCTATATTTGCTAATGTCTCTGTAGGACCACATGTGTCCATGTAATATTCTCTTTTACTGGAATGGAGGCTATTGCCGCTACCGCAGCAGAGAGTAGAGCGTTACCTGACGCTGAGAGTATGAAGATGGGATCAAGAAAGATTAGTATCCGAATCGTTACTTTATATTCGTTAGCAGTCCTTATAGGTGCTTGCGTCGTTCCTAGGGACCACCCATTTATTAACGGTAGTGGACCGTCGGCCGGGTCTCAGTCAATCTTTATTATTGCAGTTGTTGAGGCTGGTATCCCGAATTTAGCACACTTCTTTAATGCTTTCTTTGTATTTTGTGCGCTTACCTCTGCTATTAGTTGTACGTATGTAGCATCAAGAGTCCTGCATACGCTAGCACTACATGGCCAAACTGGGCCGGAATGGATTACAAAGCGACTACAAGCATGCAGAGGAGGTGTACCAGTACGAGCAGTAGTAGTAACAAGCATAGGGGGAGCAATAAGCTATACAGCTCGCTCTGGAGCTCCTCTACTAGTGAGTCTCAATTAGTAGATTAATATTCTAATCTGTGAATGATGTGCTGACTTCTAATGTAGAGAGTGTATGAATTGGAAACGAACTGCACTATTTCGTCAATTATGATCTATACCACTATTTGCGCCGCATATCTTTGCTTCTTCAAGACGTATATCTCCTATTTTAATTTAATATTCTCCTTAAGTGGTTTAGTTAAGGACCAACACTAATTCCGTAATATAGCCTCGAAGAAAGCAAGCAATGTCGTAATGTTTCTGAAGCTCAAGCCGCTATATACGATCGCAACCATCCACGATATCCATATAAATCCCACGGACAATGGCTTAAAGCTATGTATGGTCTAATTATATGTACAATAATTCTTTTGTTTAATGGTATCGGAACATTTCTCGAGAACCCTTTCGATATACGACGATTCGTTGCATACAACACTCCAGTAAGTTTCTTTTGATTTTATGTACAATCCGATTAGCACAACAATAACACACATATATAGATACCGGTATTTATTATTTTGATCTTAAGCTACAAGATTCGCAGACACGGATTCCAAATCTGGCATTGGGGACCAGAACGCTGCAATGACCTACGTAACGCGATGCAGGCTGCAAGCGACGTGAGAAAGGGGAGACTGGAGTTTCCTAACAGGGGATTCACGAAAGAAAACATTCGCACTTTTCTCAATTGGGTATGGGTATGGATGAAATAGATTGTCGACACGGTCTTTACCAAGCTACTGGGAGCTCAAACTGGTGACTTCTTATCGACACGTATGCCGGGCTGGTTGATCTAAACGACCGGTTTGTTCTACACGATGTTCAAAATGCTACTCTCGGGCTACCGATTTGCTAAGTTCACTCAGCTGACAAACGAGAATATGGATATGCCAACCGTGATTGGCGTGTCGCAGCTGGACGAAGAATGTGTGGCGGACTACTCGCTCAGCTACTGAATCTCTATATCAGTTGGTAGAGTCAACGTCTATTCACATGAAATAACAGTCCTGTCGGAAGCGGTCCTGATTGTCTGCCTGATCACTGGTGTAAGTGCAATAAGCTCGAGCGTTACCGTGCAATTGCTCCGTAATGTCCCGTATAATATCATCGAATCATTCTTTATGATGTTTCCTATTACTGGATGTAACGTTGAGGATGCTGAGATGCCTGTTGTCCTATACAATATTTACTTGCGGAGGTCAAGGTTTATCTTTTATACCAATACTCTTGCAATATTGAGAGTCAAAAGGGCTAATTTGTCTTTGGACATGGCTTTGCAGGCTGGATCGGATGAGCCAGACTAGACTCGATAAATGAAACTTCTCTTATTAATCGCAAGAAAACATCCCAGGGAATTGCTTGCTTGGGACGAGCTGGTAGAAATACACCGCTAGTAAAATATAGTCTATTTATAAGATATATCAGGTGATGAGAGGTGGTGGGTGGTGCTATATAAGGCAGGCCAAAGTATCCACAAGAGCGTCGCATAGGTTCATCAAGCTGTCAATGGGATAGTGTGATTTGACGCATTAACTTTCTGGCTTCGTAGGTGCTCGGCCACTACTAGGGAGGTCTCTTTAAGGAACTGGTTAAGCAGTCCTTCGACATCCATAGATCAAACAATTGTCTAAGTTCGCTAACGACACAGAGATGTGTGGCTGCCATCTACTAGAATTGGTGGGCTCGTTTACTAAGATATCAATTAGTAGCATCGAGAAATTCTCTCAGTCGAGAGAAGTACCGGAGAAAATATCTAAATCTACAGTAAAGAACTGATAGGTATCTCTTTATTAAGAATACTGTCCCTGATATGCTCTTAAAAACTGTTAAGGTAATGCTTAATAAGCTTTGGTTTTTGTTAAATTCTAAACTCGTTACAAAGTGGTTAAATACTGATGTCATATACTCAGTAGAATCTCCAAGTTACACACAGGCGAACGTAAACTGCAAAGTCTCTCATCCGCTACGCCGTAAACGCAATTCCTCTCTTACCTTTCCCATATAGGTCCTCCGGCGGTGTAATAAATTCAAGCATACCTTCCTCCGCGTCCGTAGGGTCGGCAGCAATTCGAACATTGCGTTTATTAAGGATCGCTGATAGACCAAGGAAAGCTAAATATGTATAGTTAGTGCCGGAGTAAATATAGCAAACTACAGGTGATAGCATACCATAGGAATCCGCAGCATTGATGGCTTCAGGAGAGCCTAGTTCCATAATTTCCTCCCAGCCATAAGCCTCGTCGTCTGCAGGTATATCTACTGGCTGTAAGCAAAGCTACGCTTATCTGATTCAAGAGCTACATACCTAGTGTTGCTGGTGAATGACAAAGCTGTTATTCCAATTAGGCTTTCGAGACGGCAGGAAACGGTCTAGGAAACTTACTTCGTGGAGGAATGTTAGGCTAAGCATATAGTCAAAATCCGTTATTGGATTTACTGTAATGTCTTTGTCAGATCCAATATCACTGAGTAACCTCGGAGAGTTTTGAGAAAAGGCGGCGTCACAGAGCTATAAAAAGGTTAGGTTAAGTCAAGAACACATTATATTACAATGCTTACTGAAATGACAGCCCTCTTTGGATTCTGATCTGCACCTGTGTCTGGAGTAAGCGTCATAGAGTATGTCACGCCAAGAATATCTGGGCTCTTTTGACAGCCCATGTAGCCTGTGTGACGGGTAACCTGGTTGATATGATCCAAATATTGTTGCTTCTTCAAAGGCAGCTTCGAGTTTGGCGTTTCAGCTCCAGCCACATCTGGAACAAGCTGCCAGCGCTTTCCTGGACCATATTCATCGTTATCACAGTATATGCGCACATCGCTGTTCTGCAAAGGCGCTTCGTTCATGCCCCCAATTGCATCAAATAACGCTTTAGCTGAGTAAGCAAAGTTGACAGTAGAACAGAAGGTCTTGACCTACTTGTAGCCTTAGTGTATGCGGCAGATTTCGACTTGTCCCCCTTGAATATAATATCGAAAGCGGAAGACATTATCAGGTCAGGGCTTTTCAATCTAGAGGATCCTTCTGAGGCCATGGACTTAACTTCGGCTATAATAGGGGACATAATTTTGTCAGGACTTCTACAAGTAGAATCTATATAATATGTTAGGGCTTGGCATCGAAAAACTAGGCATAGGCCTAGGATTGTGTAAAGCGAAATCATGCCGAACAATGGGATTGTATTTGCATCGGTTGAAGAGGACAACAGAAATGACGGAAATAACGCGCATGATAGATTGTCGTGCTAAGGCAGGCGCCTAAGGAGAATATATAATTCTGGTCAAGCAAATTTTAAAAATAACAATAATCCCACACGAACAACAAGAAAATTCCCATAGCCACCATTTACGAACCTTCAGGAAGGTGTCAGAGGCCACGTTTTGAACAAGAGCTCACGCTGCTGGCTAGAAAGCAGACCAGCTAGGTGGATTGATCCAACCTGCGGAATGAAGGATCGCAATAACTTATAGACCAACATAAGTATTCTCAATCTGTCCGTGAAGGAAGGAGGCTTCTTATCAATTGGAATGCCACCGGAGTAGACGACATGAGAGTCACTTGGAAAGTGAGCGGCCGTTGCCGAAGGCCGGATGTATCTTGATGTGCTTTCAAGCAATCCTGCGAGCGGCAGCCTCTATCTTTTTGTTCTATTCCTCCACGCCTTTGTAACTCTTAATTTAGTATCGGTTGGCTTTGGCATGTTGGTAGATTATATTAGGTGGTGTAGTGATAAGGGTGCTGATAGGTGATGACAGATATGGCTAGAGGCTCAGCAAGGGCGGAGTTGGAAGTACAAATTAACATCAGCCCCATGTCATGTTGGCAAGGAATAATCGCGACCAGTTGAAGCCCACGGGAGAGATCCGAAGCGCCTTGTTGCTTGGCGCCTGTTTTCCCATTCGTCCGGAGAGCACCAACATCACAGCTGCAAGCATGGCGCCACTTGCCGTCCTGTCCGAGGGAATTTTAGCCTCAAACACTTCCTTTCAACTGATCCTGCTAGAACATCTACTTACCTCTACGGCCCTGCGCGAGCGATGCAGCAGCAACAGCATATAAAGTGTGAGTCTGATAATCGGGAATCACCATGCCCCGTCTTCTTTGCCTCCTTTTTGTGTTCGACCACTAGGTCTCGGATAACCGCGAACATCTCTCTCCTCTTTTTCAACGTCCTCGTACTCCATCTTGTCATGCATCTTGGGTATTATGTCTGTGGTGCTTTGGCAGTAGGCGTTGGTGTCTTTTCTTCGTCGGTGGACACTGCTCTTCCAGCACCCCACGTTGGAGCCACCTTACTGCCTGTTGCCACTAGTTCTCCCCGCCCAGCAAACTTCTCCGGGTCAACTTATATCAACGGGTCACATGTTAATGAGAAGTATGGTGGATCGTATCCTTACCAACAAATCATCAACCCCTGCCCGGAAAAGATAGGCTGGCCCATTCTGTTATGCTCTGCTTGTGGTGGCGAGTCACCTCAATTCCCCGGTCACTGTCACGGTAATACGATTGGCACCCCACGGTTCTGCAAATGTACGTACTTGCATTGAGCTTGCATGCAATTGAATGAAACTAGCTGATGGACACTTAGGCACCGATGTTGGCCCAAATGGAGTTACTACCTCTCTTGTGACAAAGACTGTGGGCTGGGCGACAGCAGTCGCCACCTTCGAACTCGAGATACTTACCGAATATAAAAATCTGAGGCAGAGCATAACCGTCACCTCAACCTTCAGCACCACAGCAACCACCACGTCGAGTGCCGGTTCAGGGATTGAAACTGCCGCTGTTGTCGTTTTGGCAGGAGGTGTAGCGTGGTTTTTAGCAGGTGGTTTTTAACGACTATTTCTAGCTAAGATAGTTGCTAACTTTAGCGCAGACATTACAGGACCTGTTGCTATTATGAATATTCCTGCCCCACAAAATGCTAAGGGCCACGATGATGATAAGAGCTGTCCAAATCCAAAGGACAAATGCTCTGACTGTGGCGGAAGCACGCAAATGTGCACAACAGGCGCTAATACAGGGTGTAAGTATCAACAGCAGGGCGACAACCTAAATTATGCTCTTCTAATGCTCACATAGGTGCCTGTGAAGAAGCCACATGCCCTGCTAGTGGCAGCCAAGAAGAGCCGGTTTGCACTGACTCGTCCTGTGCTGGGAATGAGGGGAAATGCACAAGCGGAGATCATAAAAACTGTGATTGCAAAGAGCAGGAATGTCCTGATCTAAAGAAAATTATTTTTATTTGTGATAATGATTGTGGAGGGAAAGATGAAAATGGAAAATGCCTCGGAGTGAGTGATCTTTCACATTATTTACGTTCAATACTAATGAATTCCATTGACAGGACCCTGCTGCTAACTATCAATGGAAGGGATGTGATTGCATGAGCTTTGTTGGACAGAACTCTGCGCCCCTCTATAGACCTGATAGAAAGAAACACCAACAAGCTCTTGCAAATCTGCCGAAAATTATCTATTCAGGCCGCCGGAGTTCAACCGCGCCGCCGAAGCCAACTGCAACTCCTTGCGTCAAGGTCACACTTGACAACTGCATATATCAGTACGAGACTCTCTCCGCGGGCCAACCCTGCCCAACTATCCCAGTTCTCCCAGCAAGTTGTGCACCAACTACCTCTACAATCCCCACAATTACCCCTACTCCTACACCAACTCTAGGTCCTCAGCAATGCTTCCCTTCCGGCCATTTCGGTCACGTCCCTGATGTCTGGCCCGATTTGCAAGTTACATTAGCCAAGCAGGCATGCCGTCAAACACCGAATTATCTCTGGGGTCCCGATACCGCCAAGTACAGATCCTTTTCTACGGGTTCCAACGGCAGCCGGTATAGTTATTTTATTTGGTGGAACCCAAAATGCGACATCAATTTGAGTTCACAGAATGCGAACATGCCCATTCAAGGTAACCAAAACATCACTTGCATGGATTTATTTACAAACGATTACACGAGTTGTAGGTCTTCCCGTCTACTAGTTTATTTTATTTCTTCGTAACTAATGAGTACTAAAGGCAACAACGGCGGAATTGGTGGCTATATACAGGCTGGGTGTCTCATATATGAGTTCGCTGCTGTTGAAGTCGTTACAGGGGAGGGAGAGCCCGGCAGCCCCGTATAAGCCCCTTGTGGCTCTTCGTTCAGCATTATGGAAAGTCGGATATTATGTACTGTACATTTTGACTCTAGGCGTAGCGTGGCAGGAACAGCGAGGTTGATCGATTTAACAGTGCTGCAAGGTATAAATTGGCAAATAGCGAAGATGAGAGCTAGTGATGTTTCTGACAAGGGAACATTGGTTAGGTCGAAGGGTTGTATCTAGGAGGGATCTACATCTATCTATATAGCGACTCAGGTCTTAAATGCCGCCGAATCAGAAGCTTGGGTAGCGCAGCTCTATTCTCCTTTCGAGTTTTACTATACGTACTGCTATTATTGCAATATCTTGACAGAACGCGTGGCTTCACAATTGAATTACGTATTGTTGGGCGACTAGAAATTACTCGCTGCTTGCATGACTTTAGGTGTCGGCCTATATTCTTTCGGATCGGCCTAGCACATTTAACTCCTGGGCTTTCGGAGCCTTCAGAAAGTTCTTAATATACTAGAGGGCCTCTTGTATTCTACGCTTTCATTGTATATAGATTAAAATGAGTGCAAACGTTAAACGATAATTACTTTAGTGGGGCGTTACAAAGGTGGTTGGCACTGAATAACCTAAATTCAGCGTGCGCCTGAGCACCCGCGGCTCCTCCCGAAGTGGCGTTGCACCTAACTTTTACTGGCAATACAGTCCCCGTGAGGAAAGCATATATAGCGTTCCTTGAGTGTCTATAGTACTGCCCCCAGTCGGCTTCCTATAGCCCAATTGTCACGTTAAATAATGTATATACCGCGTCTAGCTGTCAGACGAGATTGCCACGACGCTGATTGAATCTGAGTGGCTGTCAAGTGGCAGGTTCTAGCTTGATATGCATCCGGGCTGTGTGGGGCCTCGAACATGATTCTTCTCAGAGAGTTCTCCACAACCTCGATTCACACTCGATATTCTGTTAGACATCAAACAATGTCAATGATCCCTTTTTCAGCCCCCGCAAAGATGGCAGGTTCAAGGCCACTCGCCATCCCAAGCCGTTCCCAGGCCCCGGATTCCCGCAACGAGCCGCCCATAAAGAGTACAAGCGATCTCAGGGACTTATAACCGACCAAAAGGCAAAGGCAAGAAGCACTCCATGATTGCTCGGGAGGCACGTCCCCATAGGGGACCCGGATAACAGTTGACAGATTCTGCCCGTTGACATTGCCGCTCCATGGTTTTAGAGCGACGTCAGGTTTAATCGGGAACAACTCTCCGCTTGTAGGATCCTTTACTCCGTAATGATAATTGTATCTCGCTTCGTCCGGCTCGAATCCATACATGCCGTTGAGCTCTACACTACAGTTGAGCTGGACCCGACCGATGCGGGCAGCAATTGTGACCATCCCTAAGGCAGCATTAATGTTTCGAACTTCCATATCATATATCATCGGGTCGTTTCCACCCAAGCCGCTCATGACCCGGACAGACACGTAGGATATGGGGCCGTTCACGCTAGCCCAACTCCAAGTGGGAGCGTAATGCTCGGGATTCATACGGCATGCGATCTTTCCGGAGAAAGCTCCCCCCGCCTCCATAGAATTCCAACCCAGACTCTCACGGAACGCGTTAGACCACAAACCACATAGAGGAGACCAACCCTTGCTCTTTTCAATGCGTTTCATGACTGATTCCATAGCTGGAAGCCGATCGCAAGGCTTAGTGATATCTCTTTTCATGAATTCTTCCACTAGCGTCAACCACGAAAGGTGCGATATGCTCTCCAGCCTGGCAGACCACGAGATACCTGTAATACGCGGGCCAACCCCTTCCCAGACAGAATGGCAATGACATTCAAATTTCAACGCTGAGGGGGTATAAAAGACCGTCCTTCCAGAAAGCAGCCGTTCTTGCCAGATCCAGGCTCTGGTGGAGACCTTACCATAATCACCCCCCTTGGCCTCTTCTCCTATGGGATGTGTTCGCCGCCGGGCCCGAAGTTTTAAGGAGCCGATGCCTTCAATATTGAGCTTAAGGTCCGAAGCATGCCACTTGGGTTCTCTTTCAACCAGGATACGGTCATTTTCAGATGTAGCAGAGGCGGCTGCTATGGTCAAAGTGGCATTTCCGTAGATATCTCCCATCTTTGGCGCTTGAATTTTGAAATCCCCGTCCTTTCCTTGGATGATACATAGTCGATCTATCCATATGTATTGAATGCCAAGCTTGCGAGCACAGTTAACAACATCTTGAAAGAGGGGGGGTAAGTCGTTGTACTCCATGCCGGCTAGTTTGGCGCTGATGGTTGACGTATCTGTGAGATACGTGTCCGAGCTAATGGGGCCTGTGGCCCAGCAATAACTAAGCGCTATATACTTTGCACGAATGCCTTTCGGCTCCAAGAGCTGAATGCGACTTGAATTGTTGGCTTCGATCCAGACAACGCGATCGGGAAGTAGAGGCAGATGTCCATCTCCCCCACATTTGTGCTTCTCTGTACAATTGGCTACCTGGTCACTGATGAAATCAAAGCACTTCTGATCGCCGGCATGTTGTGGTATCTCCTCCGCTATGCCTATGTGATTTACCAGTCGTGACACCACAATATCTAGTCAGGACTGTCAGTCTATTTCGTCCATATACTAATGGGACAACCTACCGCCAACCGTGGCTGGATCAGGAGTAAGACGAGGCCGATAAATTTCAACGTCTATGGCTGGCTTTGAAGGATCACCAATCTCCATGTCGAGGGTCATTTTCTCTCCCCTCTGCAACACGACACCAAGTTGGAGCCCGGCACCCTCCACCCCAAGATCCGAGCTGTACGTTACACCACGTTGCAGTCGCACGACCACTGGTAGGCCCAGCGCTAGGAAGATATGAATGAAGGAGTCCTCAGTCTCCCACCCAGGGTCTACCGCACTAAGTGCACCTTGAACTATGCCGCAGTAGAGGCATCCGCGTTTCGCAGATTCGAGCAGATCTTGAGACTTTTGGATTTTGATCTTTCCAGCCGGTATTTCTGCTCCAGCGGGTAGTTCCGCAGGGATTTTATACTCCGACTTAGCCCATGGTCCGTCAGGGGTTTTTCGAGTATGGCGCGGATCGAAATTACAGCACAGCGGGCAAAGCGGCGGCGGTTGTAGTTGGATATGATGTCTTGGGTCATCCGCGGTTAAACTAGAAGCTGGTGATGCCAGAAGCGCACTGAGTTGCCCTAATGGAGGAGGGGTTGGATTTGCAGTCTGGGGGAGTGCAATGGATCTAGATGGTCCAGAGAGTTGACCAACAGGTTTATTCTGAGCTGGTAAAGCTCCAGATGGCTTATTCTGTGCCGCAGCGGTAAGTTGGGAATGTCCTCGGTCTTCGCTAGGCTTCGGTGTATTTTTCCCCTCTTTGTCCTCCTTCTTTCCCCTCATTGCTCGAAAGATATTCTTCATCTTTATCACCGTCCGCGATATCGTGCGATCTGTATTTTCCTTTCATAGAAGTTGAAGAACTGACGGAGACGGTGTTGAGGTGCCAGGAGCTACGCGTCTTGCCCACTTATCATCCCCCCCCTTGGCCTTCGCTTGGCAGATGGTTTTCGCCAGTAATTGTCGGCTCGCTTCCACCGGCCGACAATGTGCATTAGTGCCAGTGGTATTATGATATGACAATCCAACTGAATCCATTGAAAGAAAAGGCTAGCACTGCCTCGGCGTTTGTGGGTCTCGCGTTTGTCCAACCAAGGGCGTCGGAGCTCTTACTGCCAAGAGTAATTTCAGTGCTGATCGAGTCGCGTTGGGCCTCCTGCCTCGCATTCGCTTCGAGTCGGTGTACGCATTGTACAAAATCAAAAAGAGTTGATTTTTACGACTTGTATGTAGCGGCGACCATCTGTATGTATCAGCTCTGCCGCTGTATCAGCCCCGTTATTAAGCAGCAACTTGACGACCTCGATGTGCCCTTCCTAGGCGGCTCATAATAGTCAAGATCCTCTGGTCTCATAGGAGAAACTGCCTGCAGTAGTACACATTCTGGTTTGTGGTTGCGATTTTGACTCTTACCATTGTGCCTGGGGCTATAACTACGACTTTGACCGCTCTGCAAACAGTGCACGCATATCAAAGTCTGCAGTTAGCCAGAGGGGCTGTCTACGAGATCGCAAATCTAAGCAGGATTTGAAGGAGGGCGCGTGATTAATATAGAACAGATGGATTCTGCTCCATCAAAGTGAGGGTGATGGCTTAGTCCGGCAATTCATTACATTCATGGTATAAGCAAGGCTTCTTAGCAGTATCGTTTAAATGGATGGCATGAGGACCGAAGCTGAACACTAGATGAAAGTATTATTAGGTACTTTATTCCTAGCCTAGCTCTTAACTAATGCAAAGGCCTCCTTAAGAGTAGCTTGCTCCCTTCTTGCCCAAGTAATAACCTCCCGATAGCGTACGGCCACCCGAGTGGATAAATTTAACTCCTCCAAGGCGTTGGAAAGGAGCAAGTCTAGGTTGTCGAGAATCTGACTAAAGAACCGCGGGCCAAGCAACAAGTCCGCACAATGCTGAACAGTAACACTGGGGAAGTTCCCGTCTATGTAAGCTGACTGTCTTGAGTCCGTTTGAGCTTGTTCCCTGCTCAAAATTAAATACTCCGAAGCTATTATATTATCAATACATTCCATCTCCCACATGTCCTGCAGGATTGCAGTTTCGGCCGCATGTGTTTTCATATGTAGCTCTCTGATCAGATGCAGCACTCCAAGCTGAATTAAATACCATTGATCGATAAGGAAACATATTTTTGGCGGAGGATAGCTGGGCATGCTGCAAGCTGGAAGTTGAGGCAGCCACTCTCTCGGGACACGATATTGCCAGGATCGCAAATGTTCGAGAAGCTTGAATAGACTTTCTCGCAGTGATATTCCATCACCCAACTCCTTGCTCTTCAGTTGTTGTTTTAGAGCGACCATGGTAACTCCATAGCCATCGAGTTCTGTTGCTGGTGTATACGAGTTGCACAACTGACGCATATCTTCCCGTATGTTCCATAAATCCCAGTTCCTTAAGTTTATGCTGCCCGACATTGCAAAGCCGACCGCATTGTGCCGAACCGCATCAAAAAGTGCAAGCGATAGGCCGTCGTTAAAATTCAGAATTCCCCTCTGCCTAATCAGACTCTCTGCCCCTTGTTGGTGTATTGCGGAAGCTTGATAAGTTCCGTATCTCCGCTCTCGCCAATGCTCTCCATACGCTACAAGGATGACTGCCATTAAGGTCTCGTCCTTGAGGCTGCTAATTGGATCTGCGACAGCGGCCAATATGCTCTTGATAACCTTGCCTATCAACTGGCCCTCTAGGGAGTACGGCTTGCCTCTATTGTACATCCCCATCACCACCACACCGAGCCATGATGTGGCCAGAGCAAGGGGGGAGTTGGGAGCTACGTTCTGGCAGAGTGGATGGAGAAAATCTAGATGTCCGTGGCTCGCTCGCGTATCTCTTGCCGGTGTTATGTCACTAGAAGAGAACAAGAATGCCAGTGCATGTGATTCAAGACTGTAGGTAATATCTCTGGGTAGGGAGGGTGTTTGAAGGGCCTTGCAAGTAATTTGAGTAGGAGAGACTGGGGTCTCGCACGTGGTCTTGCGGTGGCGTGCTACGAGAGAGGTAGTCTGGTCTCTGAGAACCACGTCAAGCCCGTGACGATAACCAGGACAAATATAATTGAGCCTAGAGCACTGTCTGCACTCTGGTCGCTCAAGGTCACACTACTTGATTTGTTAGTGTCCCAAGGCATTCAGGAGGGGCTGTTTCCCCGGTGCGGAGGCCTTGCCTTAATATGACGCTCTTTGCACCTGAGGCAACCCTTGGCCGGCCCGTGATGAACCATGATTTGCGCGATCAAAGAGATTGCTTCAATGGGTCCTTTTCAAGTAGTGGCTGCGATATACTTGCTCAAATGGAAGATTCAGTGAGGGTGATTGGAACAATATGCTGCTGATCTGTCAAACGGACAGCGGTTCGGGGCGACCGCCACATTCAGGGATAGACAGAATGCCAGTTGCGGCTGTATAATTGCAAAAGAGTCATCATAAGGTCATCGTAAGATTGGTAATAAAGTCAGCTAGGAGTCATTAAAAGACATAGGGGTAGCAAGCAGGCAGAACAGATGGTTGTGGTTAAAGGGTTCTGGTCCGGGTCCGTGCCACATGCTACGAAAACTTTATCTCAAAAACTTCCTAATTCGTCTTAGCTTTGACCACACCAGAACTCGTCATTCGTTGTCCAATCAGTCGGAACCAGGAGGAGATACCTGTACAATTTCATAAACTCTATCGCAAACCATGCCATGTGTAGGATAGGAGGGTTGCCGGAACACCGGTTTGTTAAATTTCTCCCTGAAGCGTCACCAAAAAGTATAAGAGGTGAGTACCTTCCATGGACTTGAATTTCGGTTTCTTTCATTCTCAAAGTCATTGTCTGCACATTCTCCTTCCCAGAAAATATTTCCCCATTCTTGCTTCATTCGTCATGCCAACCAATAGAGTCTTGATCTTTTCTCAGGTCCCCCAGGGCGTACCGATTCCGGGGCAAGATCTGAAAGTAGTGGAGAAGGAAGGACCTCACCCTACCAGTACAAGGCCCCCTCCCGGAGGATTTATTGCGCAGAGCGTATATGTTTCTTTTGACCCGTCCATGCGAATGCGTATGACTACACCAGATAAAGCAGGCGTCTTCCCACCGTACCCTATTGGTACTGCACTCACCTCTGCATGCATTGTGAAGGTGCTTGTTGTAGATAGCAGCATCTCAACTTTCAAACCGGGAGATTTATTACTCGGAAATGGACCTGTTCAAGAATACCACACCGTCACTGCCAGCGCGGTTCCACAGTTTACTCCCCTACCTCCTAATCCGTTTGGTTTGGAGCCAAGCGTATTTTTGGGAGCACTCGGCAGTACAGGATTGGTCGCCTACGCGGGGTTATATCATTTTGTAAAGCCCAAGAGAGGCGAGACAATCCTAATTTCTGCAGCCAGCGGAGCAATAGGGCATCTACTTGGACAACTTGCAAAGCGTGAGGGAATGACCGTGCTCGGAATTGTGGGGAGCGACGAGAAGGTCGATATATTAACACGGAAGCTCAATTTTGACGGCGCGGTCAACTATAAGAAGGGTGACCTGCATAAAAGCTTGAAGGAGTTGGCTCCAAATGGTGTCGATGGTAAGAATTCAAAGTACCCGGTCTTGGAGAACAGAATAGGGTGTCCATTGGCTGTACTCTCAGCGGGGAGGCTGTTGCTTTATCTTCCATCTAGCTAACTTCACTCTACAGTCTACTTTGATAACGTGGGCGGGCAGGTCCTCGAAGTTGCGATTGATATACTCAACCAAAATGGGAGAATTAGTAGGCTATTCTAGCTATCCTACAAGATTTGCACTAACCATTTTCCAGTTTCTTGCGGTGCCGCATCTCAGTACAACCTGCCAATTGAGAAGCAGTATGGAATTCGGAATACGTTCTTGATCATTAGCAAGACCTTAACTTGGACTGGCCTTGCGAGCAGACCCGGTGCCTGGATGCTCGCTTATGAGGAAGAACGACAGAAGAATATGCAAAAGTGGATCCATGATGGGACGATGAAGCCGCTCAATAGCTTTACGTATGGCTTTGAAAACTCTGCTGATGGTGTAGTGGACTTGTTAAAAGGGAGTAACGTGGGAAAGGCAATTTTAAATCTCACTGACGCTGTCAACGAGCCATAGTCGCTTTTTACTAAGACTGTAATCCTGTCATAACAGTCAATTTCGCGCGGTTGGGAGATTATGAATATACCGTTGCGCCTTAAGACCCTCGAAATTTGCTATACCAAAGAATCTCAATTTGTGAATTTCTATTGCGTTGCAAAAGAGGTAATATAATTGTCGCGCGTCACAAAATGGAAAAGAAAATGAACTGCTCCGCTATGCTGTCTTATTGCACTTCATACACTAAAAGTTAGTTAAATCGGCCGTAATTTGTAGGTAATTTAATTTAATAGGGTGGATATCTAGCTTATCATGACAGATCTAGAGGCAGTCCTTTAATACTCATATCATGCGTCGCCATTTGTACGAACTCTCCAACCTATATTTGCACCCCCAGCACCTCCAACATACGAAAGTACTCATTTGGACTAATATTTGCCGCCAAACTAGGCCAGTAATCTTAGCCCCCCACTCTCTCCTGCGCACCCTATCATGCCACCTGTGGTCCTGTGGCCACGCATAGCCCGAATTATAGTACACCCACAAGTATAAGTATGAGCTTTCCCTTGTCTAATTTGTCCTGTGTCCTTCTACGGTTCACACCACCATCACAAACCCTAATTTCGGCTTTATCCAGACTGTTGTGTCGACCAAGCCTGCAACTGTAGCACGAGTAACGATTCAATTCTCCAGTCGCGGATCAAAACACTCACAAAACCACCTGAAGGTGCTACTGGATCTGTTACGGAGTGAACATCTGTCGACTAAAGCATCGAATACCGACGACTGCCATATCGGCGATGGCATAGATACGTTGACCGTGATGAATAAGGATATTCTAATCGGAGTAAGTTAAATTACTGCTCGCCGTGTGAGTCACCATTGCTACCCTGGACGACAAGGATGTTTCACCTCGACAGAGACATAAAAGACAGTTGCAACGACAACTGCTAATGTTTTCTTCAGGCGGGATTCATCGCCAGATAATATCCATACAAACTCACTTGTATTTATCCAAACTGAAATGGCGTCGCATCCTTGCGAGAGTGGTCCAACAAATGAGCCACCAATCTTGATCCTCTCGCGCGACATCACTGTCCGTGCGTTTCGTAAGACTGACGCCGAGTCCCTCGCGAAATATGGCAATGACAGAGAGATGTGGCTCAATGGACCTGATGTCGTGCCCTATCCATTCTTAGTTACCGATGGCCAGGAGTATATCAAAAGGGCGCTCGACACAAGCAAATGGCTGCAATCCGGCGACTCATGGGCCGGCCCGGCAAGGCCTGGCATGTATGCAATTGCCAAGAATGATGTGGCTATCGGCAGCATTGAGTTTTGGGCTGGTGAGGACATCAGAGCCCGAAGCGCGAATCTTGGGTACTGGATAGGAAGGGATTATTGGGGTCAGGGTATAGCGACGGAGGTAGTTGGGGAATTTGTGCCATGGGTTTTCAAAACATTTCCCAAGATTGTACGGATTGACGCCGAGGTACATGATTTCAACCCTGGCAGCGGGAAAGTGCTGAGCAAAGTGGGCTTTACACACCTCACAACCCTTGACTATGCGATTTGGAAAGATGGAAAACTGGCCGGGTTGGAACTTTGGGGTATGGTACGACCGGAGCTATTGAGATGATATTTTTAGACGGTGGTTCTAAATTGCTAGCTTGGTTTACGCAACATGTCACATCATTTGTAACCCCTATCCCTGTGAAGCGGGCTGCGGGACCCTGAATCGATAAAGGTACTGTACCCGGAAAAAGACCACGCTTAGCACTGTACTATCCCCCCCTGAATAAAGGTCACTTCTCCACTTTGGATTCTTCGAAACCGCTTAACTCAGACGAGTATAAAACGAAGAATTTTTGCCTTGCGCATCCAACCAGAGCTTGCAGAATCCTTCGAAATATATTCTGACAAGTTAAGCAGCATTGAGGCGTAGAGTGGAGAGGTGACCTTTATTGAAGGGGGGCGGGATAGTACATATTGTAACGTCACATTCCCCCCGCACGTAGAACTGACTGACGCCTAGACTTTCCTCTTCACATCCGAGCCGCAGGGCGTTCAATAAAAGGCTATGACCTCTCGACAGAAATCCTTTGAACGGACGCCGCAAAGTCAATTGGTACAGAGAGCGAGTCAGCTAGTATTTCAAAATGCAGCCCATTATTCTTCTTGTTGGTGTGGCCGGATGCATCGCTACCGTAGCTGGCACAATAGTTCCCAGTCTCATAGCCCCGGCCTGCCCCAGAGTCGGCACCATTACCTACTCTAAATCCGTCCCTAATTTGACAGCCTTCCCCCTCACGGAGGTCGAGCTCTGCTACACGGATACGACGATCGATATTACATTCATCGCGCGCGATGAGATCAACTTCTACTTCGACCCATCGCAGGGTACCAATGACGCGCTCTATGAGTACGAGGTGATGGAGGCTTTCATCCAGAAAGGCACTGCCGACCCACAGACGTATCTCGAATTGGAGATCAACCCCAACAATGTTACGTACCAAGCCTTCGTCTATAATCCTAGCAAGGCCCGCATCGCCGGAGCAGCATTCGATCATTTCTTCATTACTGACCCTGTTGATGATGGATTCGTGTGGAACACGGAGCTGGACAAGCCGGGCGAGACCTGGACGAGTCAAGTCAAGATTCCACTGGGGCTGTTCAATGTGGACAATGGCAAGGCAAGAGGCACTGAATGGAGGATGAACTTTTTCAGAACCATTGTTAGCCCCGAGACATTTCCCGACCAAGGCCTTGGAGCCTGGAGTCCCCCAGATGCGGCCAACTTCCACATTACCAAATACCTCGGCCATGTCAAGTTTGTGTAGATAATTCACTTCAATATGACGATAATAGAATGAATTACGGGCAATGGGTATATATATACGCCTAATATGCTTATTTTACTGCGCTGCATTGATCATAGCGAAGTTAGTAGGAAGCGAAATGACAGCAATATTACTTAAATCACATGATAAAAGCGGTCAAAACTGTTACTAGGGACTGAAACGCGTTCCAGTGTGTGAAAAGATTGCCTCCTGTATTTTATGGGGGCTAGCCCCAAAACCCCCCTTCCTTTAGAATATATTAAAGGTTATAGGATTGTTAGATTTATTAGGATAAGGCTAATACTAGTAAGTTATATAGAATTATTATTATTTAGTTAGCTAAGGTTCTAAGCTATATATAACTATATATTATACATTATACTACTACTTGGATTATCTATTTAGATTCAAATGCTTAAATATCCTTTATAGAATAATAGAGCTTTATATCTTTAAACTTTAAATCTAGAGGGGATACCTTTTTAACCCCTCTCGTTTAAAGTATTAGAGCTATATGCTAGCTACTTCATCATCTCATCTCAGGGATGCTGATATCGCTCACAGGGAAGGAGAAATATCCCGTGTCTTCTTTCCCTTGACTTGGAATGTCGTACTTAGACATTCGAATGATTATCTAGTGATGCGTTTTTCTAATGCGGAGTAAACAGAATAGGATAGGGAGATGACACAAGAAGTTCAAGTATTCTCCGCCACAGATCTCTGCTTCTATTCCTGCGGCATTTACCTATCTTGCTGGCATGGTGGCACTCAGGGAATGCCATGGCGGTTAGACAGACATAATCCCTACTCCAGTTACAATATATATGCCCTGCAAAGAAGCCTGCGTGACCATTCTAGTGATACATCTCTGATCAGGCTAGGGGTCATACCACAACCTCTTCCCCGGGGTTGCAAAAATCGTGAGGACTAGACCAGATGCTATTGACTAACCTTCACGCGCCTCTTCTTGCATTGGAGACAGCCATTGTGGGACTTGGTATGACTACGTTCTTGAAATTATTCCACTTGACCACCTTTAGCTCTCATCGTCGCTCCAAATATGTGCAGACAGATCAGGATCGCGAACGCAAGACCAACAAGCAGGGCTTGGATACCAAAAGAAACACCGTATCCATCTCTCGAACCCCATGACTGTTGGAAGTACCCAACAGTGAAGCCTCCACCTACGCGAGCAAAGTTGAGGAAACAAGAAACTTCTCCAGGTCTTGTTGGGTACGAGTCTAAAGCGTAGGTAGTGATAGCTACCGATGCTAACATGAGCCCAAAAACGTACATTCCCCAACCTACAACAATTGCCGAGTAGTGGAGGGACTTTTCTAGCGCTTGCCCAACGATTATAATACCAGGGATCATGAGAAGTGTGGCAATATAATTGGTCCAGAGACGTGCTTCTGAATTGAAGATTCCATGATGTGTTCGGATGTATCGATTTGCAAGGATGTCATTAAAGAAGTGGCCAAAGAACTCGCCCAGGGCGACGCCGACGATGGGAGTCAGGTATAGAAAGCCGATAGCTTTAGAGTTGAAGCCATAACCGCCGAATTCCTTTGGCGTTGCAAAAAGAATAGAGGAGGTAATGTTGATGCCAATGGACCACATAAAGCTCAACATCCTGAGATTTATTAGTGTACACTTAAGGGAACAATGTAGATAGAAGCCTCACTGATAAAGCATAGTTGGAATTATGATGGGCTGGATAAAAACGGACCAGAGGCGGAGATAAGCAGTGCTAAGGGGTAGGAAGTAACCATCGTGTACTTGAATTTGCCAGGTGCCGATCAGTCGAAATAATCGGCTACCCCGTGAAGGCTGATTCACTTGGGCAATATCACGTCTGTACCACGACTCGTCGCAGAAGAGAACGATAAGAGTGAGATCAAAACAACATATACCAAAAACAAGCCAGAAAACGGCTCTCCATGAACCAGTGCCGTAGATGATGAAGTTGCCAAACATCGGTCCCGCGTATGGGGATAGCAAGAATAAACCTGCCCATAGACCGATTTTCCGCGCGTGTTCGTGGAAGTAGAACATATCTTTGATATATGCTAGGCCAATTGTCTGGCCTGAGGTGAGGGTAAATCCTTGGAGCGCCCGCAGGGCATAGAAGACGGTGAAATTTTGTGCGAGACAGCAACCAAGGGTGAAAAAGGTTCCTGCGAGCACTGTCCAGAAAAGAACAGGTGCCCGACCCCAGAAGTAGATGCATGGAATCCACCAGATCCCACCAATTCCACTGCGACCGTTAGTGATAGTGCAGCAGAAGGAAAATAACACTTACAGCATAATCAAGTTCAAATTTCCAGCATAATTTACCTTATTGGGGGTCATATCCCACTCCGCCCCTTGTAAAATGATGCAGGGAATTCCAGCACTTGAGCTAAAATCTCCGCAGAATGCAGACAGCGCCACAATGAATAAAAGCATATGTTTCTTAGACCACTCCCAGTTGAGAGGATCCTCGGGATCATCTGAAGGCTGTGGGATTAAAACGGTCTGTACATTATCAGCATCCGACTATGTCCAGGTTGAGTTTTCTTGACACAGAACGCACGTGGTTATCTTTAGCCAATTTGAGCGAGCCGGCATCTCCTTTCTCGCCATCCACCCTGATATCCAGCAACACTGCATTGTTTTCTCGGTAGATCTCTGTAGTATGATGGGCATCACCAATGTTGTCATGTTGAACAGAAACCGGATGGGTTTCCACTTCCATGTCAGTCATGATAAAGGAGCGTTGATATGCGCTTGTCTAGCAATACGGGATTTTGGGATCTGGACATTACTTATGTCTTCTCCGTTGCATGGACGCGAAATGTAGGGGAGCAGCAGTTTCCTGCGATTTCGTTTCTAATGGTGTCGGGCACTCCACCTGGGGGCCCCGCGGATATTCCCCGCGGTTACATGGGTCTACGGTAGGGAGTTATGCCGCCAACGGTCGGGAGATCGACACCTCGGGAATTTTAAGCCACATGATCTCTGTGGGGGATGCCCGAATCGCTTTATTGCCCGTCTTAGATTTGATAGAGTTGATGTCTCGGTACAGTATCTAAAAGAGGAGTTGCGGCGTGTAGAGATATCCTGCTTGATCATATGAGGTGCGGGACACCCTGTATAAAGAGCGCACCTCCCGCATTTTCATGAACGCTAACGACGTCCTCCATTCTTCGTGGGGATTATAAACCATGAAGGCCTATCGATTTCAAGAAGCCGAAACGGGTCTCCAGCTTCGGGACATCCCAACGCCTACACCAGGAGCCGGAGAAGTTCTCCTAACGGTGCAAGCCGCAGGATTGTGTCACACAGACTGCCATATCATCAATGGCCATGTAAATGAATGGATAAGAAAGCGACCCATCACTCTCGGCCACGAGGTGGCAGGGACAGTCTGTGACATTGGGCCAGGGGTGACAAACGTCAAAGTAGGGGACAGGGTCGCAGTAAGCCTACCAGGCCATTCAACAGAGGAGCCAGATTGGGACAATGCCGTTGGAATGGGTTTTGACGGGGGTTATGCAGAGAAGATTGCAGTCCCTGTTAGGTTTATAATACCAATGCCTGAGAATGTGAGCTTTGCACAAGCAGCTGTGGCGGGCGATTCTATCCTAACGGCATATCACGCTGTTGTCGTTGAGGCGCAAGCAGATGCGACCAAAACTGTGGGAATTGTTGGACTGGGAGGAGTCGGGCTGAATGGCGTTAGAGTAGCCGTGATTCAAGGAGCTACGGTTTATGGAGTTGATATTGATAAGACGAAGTTTGACGAAGCGAAGGCCCAAGGGGCAACGGCGTGCTTTACAAGCCTTTCTGATGCTGCTCATATAAGATTTGATGTGATACTGGACTTTGCTGGTGTTGGCACTACAACTGCAGATGCTGTCAAAGCAGTAAAAGCTGGAGGTCGTGTGGTACTCGTCGGTATGGGTGTGCCGACCATGACGTTGCCATCTCTGGCGATTGTGACTCGCAGGATACAAATTCATGGCTCACTCGGTGCTAGTATGGTGGAGTTTGGTCATGTCCTTGAGCTGATCTCAGAGGGTCTAATAGTGCCTGTCCTTGAGGAGATCGCATTCGTGGATGTAGTCGAGGGCTTGAAGCGGGTGGAAAGGAGTGAAGTAAGCGGTAGATTGTTTACTAGACCAAACAAGTAGTAGAGCGTGATAAACTTAATCATTTATCCATGAGTGATTTGCAAAGTAGAAGAAAATGGATGAAGACAAATGAGGGCCTAAGATCCTTCCAGTGGAAAACCTTAACGTCCTTTGCAAGGTTGTGAGGTTTCGGCTTGGGGAATGCCATGATCACCTTGAAGAAGGCCTTGCTGTCAGCCTTTCCCTTCGTAACCGTCAGGGGATGGAAACCTTCCAGGTTCCTCCGAATGCTGTTTTTCTCGTCCACCGTAAATCGCGCCGCCAACAGCTATTCCAGCAGGTACATAGTCTCGACACTAGTCACGAAACATTACTTTCTCTCCTCTCCCACTCCTCTCCAGTCCAATTTCGTACTATAGTATTGAGATCACCGTTGAGCTCTAATTCCGCTTTGTAATAGTCAAGAGAAGAGGTGCTGGGTTCCTGGGAGGAATGGGCGCCAAGTGGAGTTGCTGCCAGGCTTCGGGACTCTTGTAAAATCGAAGTCCTGATGATAGGGCGTTTAGCGGCAAGCCTTGATGGAGATAGCGCAAGCTCCGCTTAATCAAATAGCCTCTTCAGAACATGTGGGCAGCAGGGCAAACGCTATTTAACTTTGACTTCCCGGCTTTTGCTATTGACACCCAAAGACTGAGTCATCTCCCCCTGCATACAACCGTGTAAGTATGCGTCCCCTATAAACTCCATTAGCCCATTGCCTACTCCTGATTGACTCGGCCTCAGTACGATGGCCATCTGGGCATTTTCTATCGCCCATACGACGTCCCCCACTGCCACACTCCTCATTCCTAATCCAAGAAGGCCGCTCGATGTCCGAAAGAGCTTCCGCCCTGAATTTGGTTGTGAATATGCCGAATTAAAGACTGCCGACTTCTCACTCATTCTTAAATCTATGAGCCCAAGGGCAGAGTCATCGGCATCACACAAGGATATCCCTAGTTGGGCGATCTACACGGGAAGTTGCTCCCAAACTGGTCCCACGCTGGGATATGTAACCCCAATCAGCTGTGAAAGGGCTCTCAGAACTTTCGCGAAGGCCAGTTGGGATGATCCTCTCGCGCTAGTATCAGCTGTGGATGCCGGACCAGCAATCATGTTTGCCAGCCAGTTGTAAAAGCTGCTATCAATAGAGTCTGCCGCAGGCCCATAGTCAATAGCATTAGCGATAAGGGTACGACAGAGAATAACAGGAGCAGGAGAGCGGTAGTGTGTAGAGAGAGTTGCGGGATCGGCAAGGGTGAGAATGGAGTCTAGGTATTCGAACCAAGAGGGGCTTTCCCACTCCAAAACGGAAGTCTTGCCGGTGCATGCTAGGCTAGTTGCGGTGATCACATCTACAGGGTAGCCGTGGAGTATCAAAGTGCTGCCTGCGAGGCGAGGTGCATGGAAATGTGTGAGATGACCGACGGGTCTGTACTTGCAGCGGCTGGTCAAGATCGATAAGCTTACATAGGACTGAGAACGACACGTGAAGTCGGGTACCCAGGAAGGGAGGTTCAAGAGCGTTCGGTCTTCTTTCTCTTCGACAGAAGAAAGTATGACAAGTGATGGTAAACTCTGTATAAGAGCAAAGGTGAAAGACGTGTATATTTGTTCCGTTAAAAGACTATAACTGGGTTGGATTATGGGAGTTATCCCATTAGGGCGAAGGCGCTCTAGAATTCCGATAACTGAGAAGACTTTGTCTCTATGATCGGTCGCAAGGCGTGACCGAACCATACTCGACAAATTGTAAGCGAATCGGTGGTAACGCAGCGCTCTTAATTCATGCTCAGATCGTTGCCGTCCGTCGTACCAGTCGTTGTCGAAGTCCTCCTCTGGTAATCCTTGTTTGCAAAGTTCACGGTACCTACCTAGCTGGAATACTTGAAAAGGAGTCCCTTCACCGCGCGTGATATCGTTCCAGCGATATATCAAGGTTAGAGTTTTGGACACAATAAGGAGTTGGACGAGCTTGTATATATCGCTCCAGGAGAGCTTAGAGCTCCCGCACCATATAACAATGCTACGTGCAAGGGCAACTTCCTGCACTATCCAGGCTCGAGTGAACCATGTTCTACACTCGAAGAAACGTAAGTACCCCTTCCATTTTGCTAGCACCTCTTGTGATGCCTCGTCTGTCTTGTTGATTGGAACGAGTAGAGCCTGGGCCTAAGTGAATTTTAATTGATTCACTAGCTCCCATGCTTCAGCCTGGAGTGTTGTCCTACTCTGCAGCCACTCAACATCTGATAAAAAAGCGGTGTCCTTGCCAAGCCAGACAATGACCTCGGATGCAAACGCATATATATCTCCCATTAAAATCACTTGAGAATGGCGCTCATCCATATCTTGTTGGTTAATGCAGATGGCGTCAATCCAAATGTAGCCTTGATAGCCAGAGTTGCCAATTTCTTCAAGCGCATCCATGAGATTTAGACCAACAGAAAAGGTCTGGCCGTTACACATGATGCCCGCAGAAAGGATGGGATCATCCTTCTTCGCATAGATTGGGGAGCCCCAGGTATATGATAGTGCTTTGTATTGGGGGCAATCGTGTCCTCCAACGGTAAATGCATTAAGTGTCCACGAAATTGAACCTAACTTGGATCCCCCTTTGCAGATTGAGAGCAGACGGAAGTCTCTTGGTCCCTTAAGAGGCCCATAAACAGAACTGGTAGTTTCACGCATGGTGGGCGGTTCGCTACTAGAGATATCGAGATCGAAGAAAGCTTTGGCGATGTCTCTCCGCTTGAAAGGCGTTGACTTTTGAGACGGTGGCATTGTTGGTTATGTTGCTTTCCGATGTGATTGATGACAGGGAGTTAGAATGTGTTAGGGTGGAGCTGTCCTTGGTTAGGCTGAATTAGTTAGTGCTGTTGCACTTTAAAAGATGTATTACTAGGATGGGATTTGAAAGAGCGCAATGGAAGGAGTGTGTTCGACGGATGTGAATAGACACTGAGCAAGATATCCGGGACTAATGCTGATAACGAGCTTAGCAGCAACGGACGTAGATCAGCGATGCGAGAAGTTAACGGCGTATCGGCTCGCTGATCTGGCTGATACTAGCTAAGTCCGCTCAGATAATTCGTGCGAGTTGTAGAATATTTGGTTGCTTTACGGTGGTTTGCTTCAGGGCGGGGGATGTGTTGAAGAGGGCCAAAAGTCAGCTAAGCTATAACAGGTCTAGCGTAACGGCAATATTAACCAAAAATAAAGGGACTAAGTTAGGTTAACTATATCCAGGTTATTATCTAAGCCTTGAAACTAAAGTCATTGACAGCCAACTTATACCTAGCAATCTCAACTACTTGTCTGTTTCCGAGTTCGACGTTTCTTTGGCTCTTCCTTGCCTAACGTATTCGATCTCGTAATCTTCTGCCGTCCTCGCTTTAGGTAAAGCCCTTCGCCATTTGCAGCACAACTCTCCCGCCGTTAGCATTGAAGTTGTGCTACGAACTGATCGATCAACTCTCTCGCCCCGTCTAGATCAAACTCGACCCTCTACGTTAGCTCCCAATCTACTAAGTAGTACACTATACCACCAACCGTTTTCCGGCTAACGATATTGCGAATCTCCTATTCCTGATTGAGGTCTATAGCTAGAGAAGCTGGTTCAGATTGCTCTTAATCAATAAGCTTAATCAGGGTAGCAATAGGAAGATATATACATCCTGCTTTGCCTCTTTACAGGTAATTGCTCCTTATTGTTAGCGTTATTTATACTATAACTAGAGTCGCTACATTTAAAGGAGTTAGTATTACTACTGTGACGGCACGTGCGTCACCTGGCTGGAGGTTTGTGCGCGCACTTATATAACCTCTGCACACATAGCTAGTTGCTCCTTATTTTAGTATTCGAGTGAAATACAGCATTTACCTGTAGGCTTCGTGTGTTATCGTGATATCTGCTCTAGGGCTGTCACAATTAGAAAAGGAGAAGAAATTACAGGTGCCTTAGGAACCAAGACATCCTACAGGTGCAACCTGTAACACTTACCTTAATAAAGTAGTATATAACAAACATCAATTTTATGCACCTTATACTCGCGTTTCTAATGTTTGTTGTATACTGCTTCATTAGGGTAAGCATAAGCACTCCCCTACTAGTGCTATTACTTTACTTCACCGCTGTACCTCCATAAGAGTCAAGCAAGCTTTCCAATTAGCAGGGAAGTCGACTTATTAGATACAAGTGTGGTTACAGAAGAGGTAACGCCTTTCATCAAAGCTCGCTTTGCATCACAAGATTTCAATAGGAATTCTCTTAGTTGATGAGAACGTAGCAGGGATAATTCTAGAAGCTCTTCCAATTCGCTCCCAGACAAAGTCTACCTTCATTGAGAGGCCCAAAACGAGAACATCACATTGCATCTTCTTCTTAGCAACCAAAACACATAAGCAATCAGCAGTCCAAGATTGCTCGGGTGGTTTTTCTCCGTATGGAACTCGTATGGCGGTAGACAGGGACTTACCCATAATGTTGCCACTCCATGGCTTCAGGGGGACGTCGGGCGTGACTGGGAAGCCGTCTTCATCTTCCTGATTTTGGCCCTTCACCTTGTACTCATACAGGAACTTCTGGTGCTCGGTTGAGTCGTTTTCGTGGGACTCGTTAGGCTTAACTGTAACGTGGAGCTTGGCGAAGATGACGTGACCAGAAACTTTGATTAAGCCCGAAGCTTTATCAAGACTTTGACATTCAAGATCCCCAATATTCGGGTTGTTCTCATCTAATTCTTTAATCGGTATGGAGTACTGGACTGGGCCATCCACGCTGGCCCAACTCCAAGTCGGAGCGTAGTGGCCGGGATTCATCCGACATGTGTGATTTTCACCTTTTCCTCCCGATTTAGAAGCCCAGCATAGGTCTTCGATGAACGAGTCCGTCCATAAGCCCCAGAAAGGTGACCATCCTGTGCTCTCCGAAACGCGCATCATAACTGCATTCATGGCTACAAGCCGATCTGAAGGTCGAGTAATGTTTCTGCTCGTGAACTCCTCAACCAATCTTGTCCAACTATCGTGCGTCATGTTATCGATCTGGGAAGACCAAGAATGGCCGGCTCGATCTTTATTGAAGCCTTCCCAGATAGAATGGACGTGGCATTCGAACTTCAGTGCTGTGGGGGTAAAGAATACCGTCCTTGCAGCGAGGAGACGCTCTTGCCAGATCCAAGCTCTAGTAGACATCCTACCGTAATCACCACCCGAGTCCTCTGTACGCAAAGCAGGTGAAAGTCGCCGGCAACGAAGTTTCACGGAGCCAATTCCTCCGGAATCGACGCTCATATCGTATGACTTAAATTCCTTATCTCTTGGGCTCAGGATAGGGTCATTTTCATTGATGGCAGAGGCCGCTGCAATTGTCAGAGTAGCGTTTCCGTAGATTCCATCCATTTTATGCGCCTGGAGTTTGAAGTCTTTATTGTCACCTTGGATTATACACAGCCGATCGATCCAGACGTACTCAATCTCAAGGGCACGAGCAGTCTGAATCACGTCCTGAAAGAGACGAGGCAAGTCAGAAAATTCGATTCCGGCCTTCCTTGCATTGAGAGTGCGCGAATTAGTGAGATATGTGTTTGGACTTAGAGGCCCCCAGCAATAGCTAAGGGCGATATACGGCGCGCGAATGTTCTTGGGCTCTAAAAGCTTAATACGAGCCATGCCATTGGATTCGATCCAGAGGATACGATCGGGAAGTAAGGGTAAAGCCCCGCCTATCCCACATTGGTGATGCTTTATGCAAGTCGCGATATTTTGTTTAATAAAGTTAAAGCACTGTTGATCCCCAGAGTGTGGCGAAATCTCTTCTGCAAAGCCCAGATTTTCTACAAGGGGCGTTAAAGCAATATCTACTTATGGCGTTAGCTATTTCCACCTCTCAAGTTTGCTCCTATTTGAGCTGAATGATGTACCACCAATAGTGAGCTGATCATCTGGAATGATAGGCCGATAGATCTCAACTTCTATAGGCCGCTTCGGAGTCTCCCCCTCCCCAGCCGCTACGACGAACTCCATATCCGGGCCTTCCGGGATATCAAGGCCTAAAAATCCAGATGCTTGTTCCCTTGTCATGGCCCATATGGCCGTCTTTCCGAAGTTCAGACGCACAATCGCCGGCGCACCAGCGGCTAGGAAAATAAAAGGGAACGTTTCCTTAGTCTCCCAGCCCGGGTGTACTGCTGCAAGTGTTGCTGCGACTATAGTGCAGTAGAGACACCCTTTTTTAGCAGCCTCACGTAGCTTTTCTGGGCTGTAGACTTCGATCTCTGACGCTGGTGTTTTCTCTGGGATGATGTACTCTATTTGGGCCCATGATTTTTTATCCCAGCTAACGTTTGGTGGCGCCTGGTAAGGATCAAGATTATAGCAGACGGGGCAAAGCGCCCTCGGTTTAAATCTGAACGTATATTTTTGCTTATCGGTCGCTGTAGTTGCCGGTTGTCTTAGCAGCCTGCGAATATCTTCCATCGGAGGTACTGATGAGGGACTATTCGTATCTGAGAGTGCTGGCGCCAGTGGCAGGGGAACATCTTGATTCTGAGTTAGAGGAGGTGGAGGTGCGAGATCCTGGTTCTGAGAAACAGGGCGTGAAGCATCTTGTGGAGCTGGCAGTGCATCAGACGTTGGCTCGGTGAGTGGAGCAGGCGGTGCTCGATGAGATGGAGATGCAGGTCGTAGGACAATCGGTTGAGGCTGGCTCTCACCAGGAGGACCAATATTCTGGCTCTGGCTGTGGCTCTGGCTCTGCGGAATAGGTGGTGGAGCAAGTGGCGATTGTGATTGCTGCTCGGCCGAAGCTGATTGAGAAGGTGGATTAGGTGCCAGCTGGAGATATCCCTGGGCGCTATTGTCTTTTAACGCATCCCACTGCTCGTGCTTCTTGTTCCCCTTGATCTTCCGATAAAGACTCTTCATCTCCGCGCCGCGTAGTGTTAGTCAAGGAGGCTGATTTAGATTTGGAGGGAGCTGAACAACCATTTACTGTACTCGTTAAGTGTTAGCTCCACATTTTCAAAGTTTATCGTGGTACGCGATGAAAGAATAAGCGAGAGCCAGATTAGCGAAAATGAATACGAGGTAGCGGTAGAGTACGGTACAATGTAAAGTAGCTTTACAGTATGGACTTTACTAATGGATTTTGGCTTCGTAGGGATGTTGGTTACAACCAATACCGAAGGATCTATAACGTCCATCCCTGCGTGCCGAAAAACCCAGTGTGCCGAAAAAATTTCATGGTTTGGGGTCTTAAATCTCCACCATGTAAATATATAAAGTTATAATCTGTTTGCTATTGTTCTTTAGCTATTTCTCTACAAGAATTCAGTTTGCAGTAAGAAAATATAACGGTTGTAGCCATGTAATCGATTGTCCTGTAAATGGCAGGTGCACGACCTCCCCAGGTCGCCAACCCAGATGAACCCCCAGCTCCGGGTTGCATGTTCTTTGAAATAGAAAGTTTGAATTTTGGTGCTTCAAACATGGAATCTGCATTTAAGGCAGCGCTTTTCTTATGCCCGGTAAGTACAGTGATATTTATCTTGTGAGTCTCTTTCCATAGTCGAATTTCCCGGCCTTATTCAGTAATAATGGACGACTATCTGTCATCTGTCGGTACTAGCTTGGTGGGTATAGTATGTGCGGACATCTCGTGCCTTACGTTTAAGAATAAGAGTCGAGCCGATAACCAGGACATTATCGACTACCTACTCTTAGTATTCAACAATAGCCGTTACGGATATGAACAGGGAAACCCAAGCCACTATATCCCTGCTCTTATCGGCTCTAGAGATCTAGATCAGATACTAGAGACGTTACAACTCACAAGAGACAACCTATAGTAGATAAACTTATACGGAGAGTATATAAGGCTTAATATATCAAATGCTAAGATATGTTACTTATATGGAATATATCGAGTGAAAGCTACAAAACAGTTCTTAAGATAGTACTACCCCGAAAACTATCCCGAAAACTACTGGTGGATTATCAGACTATTTACCTTCAGTATATATAGTAAGTGAGTCTTGGCTATTATAGAGAGCAGCTAACTTGTTAGAGCGTCACTATAAGGAAGCCTTTATAACAAACGAATCCGAGCGTTACTATTATAAGACACTATATTGTAATAGTGATATGTTTCTGAATATCCGTTACTATCAACATTAATGCAGGGGCGACTTGGCCAATGACTGGAAGGTCTGCTTAAGACTGCTACCCAGGCAGAAATGCCTTTTAGCGTTACTGAATCACAGTAATACTATAACAGGTAAAAAGGAATTTATTAAAGCCTTTGAAAGGTTAGAGCCTTTTAAAGGCTTATAGAAGGATTTTTAGCTGAGTATAATGAAGCAGGATTTTGCCTTATACTATAACGAAGAGCTTTTATACTGCTTAGACTACACTTATAAGAAGTTGTAAGATTATACTACAAAACAGTACCATTCAGCAAGCGTTTAACATCTGTACCTGTCGAGGCCTCTATAGCTAGGCTCCGTTAGCAAGTCTTATCGACTAACAGTATATTATACACGAGATAGAAAAGGCCTTGTTTTCGATAGTACTAGATAAAAATGTTAGACAGGATATAGAACAGGCCCTCCTTCTCTATCAGGGTATATTCCCTACTCTTAAGTTATATTGCAAAAATCTTAAGTATTTCAGTATTAGAGCTAGGATAATTTGAAACCTACTCCTTAGTGAACCTATTAAAACGATAATATATAGGACTCTGTGTGTACATTAGACTATAACAGATCCTATTGTTGAGATCCAGGAAGGAGACTACCAGCCTGGGTTACTTCCAACAGGGCATATCCTACAGTCGTGCTTCTACAGTGTCATTACCTCTGAATCATTACAGCGCCTCTGAATCATTAGCCCCGTCATTGGTAACCATCTTGACCATTGCTGTAGTATCACTGCTACGGTTGCTACGACAGTACGATACGATATGGCCGTCGTTACCGCCCGTTCATATCTATTATTGCCATCACCTATCGTCAACACTGGTAGCTACTGCTTGCTAATTTCATCGATAGCGTCATACGAATCGTCTCTGTATTGTCGCTTGTACTCACGTGACACATTCCTCAGTCTGTAGGTTACATCTAGAAGTCACCAGGATTTACATATATGATAGCTATGGGGCGCTGTGTAAGAGTATTGCTAATAGGGATTAATAATAGTAACCCCACTTCTTTGTTGCTATACTATAGTCTTCGAAACTAGCTTCAGTCTAAACTTTACATGTTTTTCATACTCGCCGTGGGTCATCATACACCCTCGGCTTAATTTCACTTGTAATGGCCTCTAGGATACCTTCCATGATCAGAAGAAGCAAAAGCTAGTAAATTTTCGACGTTTGAATCACGAAGATCTTGGCGTTAGGCTTAGGACAGCTTACGAAAAATACCATTTAGCTACAACCGAAGTGATCCTGGAGACTATGCGGCAAGTTATATATACTATCTTTATCCGCACCCTATTCACAAGTCGATGCCGGTTCTTTCCTGAACTACACAAGCTCGTTGAAGATGAGCTCCGTGGGTATCACGGGCTGAGTATGTCAATTATAACGAAAGCAATCCAATGCGCACCGGAAATATCGTTTCCCAAAGGCAAGCTGCGCAACGGTACCACGCCTTAGCTAAGCCAGTACAAATTTGACTGGGTCCCACGTTTGCACGGGTCATTTGACTGAGACGATGGTATAGTGGGAGAATCTCGAGTGGCGTCAAATGACCAAGGAATTCTACACTGTTATTGTTACAGCACAAGCAAAGAGGCCTTAGGGTAGAAGCATAATTGGAAGCATAATGTCGATTTGTAAACTTAGAATACAAAACTAAAGAGAGAAGGTCTAGCTTGAAGTAGAGGAGACGTTCTTATACTCTACCGCCATCACGTGTATCTAGCATCACGTGGACTATATATAGTTGCAGTCTCTCCAGAGCTATAGCACTTATCCAGAGTCTTGAATTTCTTTAAGATTCATAAGTGGTCGGCTTGGCTGTCACTTCTCTCTTCCCGGCGCCAAATATTTTGTTAAATTTATCGACCCTAGCACCCGTGTCTGTCGTCTTTGTAGAGCCAGTCCAGAAGGGATGAGCAGCCGCATCCGCCGTTATACAATTTCCCTTATACTCAATCAGCGGCGGGATACAGGCTCGTTTCGAGAGATGCGGCTGAGATTCAATGCCAAGGGACGATGAACCACCTTGGATTGGGAAGGAAACGACTCCAGTAGCAAAAAACCACAAGTTCTGGGGTCGCATAATTGCTATAGGAGATCTTTTTGTTGTCGATACGCAATTGGATTTTATTTTGTTTGACTATCTCCTAGGTTTTGTTTTTGCTGTCAAAATTCAAGTGCACTGGATATTGTTCTGTTCGAATGTCTCTGAGATTTTGCTATTTACTTGAGATATATTGGATTATCTTAAATATATAGTTACAAAATCCCCAGCTAGATGCTTCTATACTATAAATAACTCTTCTTAGCGTACAAGCCACAACAGCTCCTGCTCCCACCGCTCGCAGTGGATGTAGTGCAATACGTAGATTAATTGGCTCGTTAATTTAAACGCGATTTTATTGGTTCTCTCACTGTCATATGGGATCAGTACTATGTAACTAGCGCATTGAATTTGGTTAAATAGGCTACGGCCCAAGCTAATAAATTTCATTGTGGCAAAGTATTTCTACAGAAAGGATCCAATCGGCAAGTCGGTTTTCTGATAAGGAGCATATTGTTACGGCCGAATGGTTGTCACGTGGCTAGTGGCCATTTCAGGCATGCAGGATAGGAGATAAAAGTGCCGTGAGATCCAAGCGTAATAAAGGATTCAGCATTCTAGTAGACTTATTATAGTAGTATAATGCAAATAACTCCCCACCAAATTTCCCCTTCTACTCTGCTCGATCCAGTGTCTTATCTTGTTTGTACTTCTTTGCCCAGTGGGCTACATCACCCACGATCCGTTGAGCAATACCCCTCTTAATGCCCGCTTTAGTCCTCAGATCGTCGGCGACGGTTTGATCTTGATAGATCAGCTCGAGGTCCATAGCTTCCGCTTTTTGGTAGTCTTCCTTTTGGTCTTCTCTCTTAACCTGCTTTTGCTGCCACGCACAGTACTCCATTATTTCAACTCGGGTGCCAGGAATGTCGAGACGGGTAATTGACATAGGGGTTTGAGACATATTCGAAACTGGAGTCAACGCTGGAGAGGATCCTAAAGGAGGGGTCTGATATAGCTGTCCAGGTAGCACGTTCGTGACATAAATAGGGTGGAACTGGCTGCAGGTGCAAGGCACTAGTGGCTCGTTGGTGTCTCCTACTAAGCCTCTGTTGTTCCTCCGCATAGAGCTGATCCCGGATATGTCTCGGAACATCCGAATGTGTCCGCAGCTCGTCATAGTCGTTTGCACGGCCGGCTTTCTCTGCCCCAAATTCATTGGCTCCTCGATGATCGGGGTTTCTCGGCCTATTGTCCAAATGTGGTTAAGCGCTAGGTACAATCAGCCTGTCGTCACCTCTCTAATCCTGCATCTAATCCTGCATCTCCAACTTCTACTTTGTACAACAATCTGGCAAGAGTTGCTCTTACTAGGATCTCGACCAGGAAGGCTTTCTAGTATCAACTAAAGGCCGGAAACCGAGGCCGCGCATCATTCGGCCAAATACATGTATTAACTATCCAGAGGTAACTTTTCCTAGCTCTACGATTCGCAAACGTGGAGGAACCCACGCCTCGCAACAATATCTCGTTTAGGTTCTAGACGCGGGAGAGCTCCGCCCCATAGCTGCGCCATACTTTTATTACAATGCCCTAAGCGCCGGCTCTGGCACTAGGGACTCCCAATAGATTGGCACTTACGGAGCTGTTTCCATCCATCCCTGAGTGCCGACATGTTGCCCAGGTGTTGGTCGATGCCTCTAGCTTCAAGTATAATTCAAGCATGAGAGCAAAGTCCTGGAGTCGTCGCCGTCATATAGCATAATCAGCAAGAATTCGAAGGCCGTTGTAGGAGAGAAAATAGCCAGGTGACATCGACTGAGTTCTAGTTGAGTGGAAGGATTCACGGTGCTTATATCGTTAGGCCACGGACAATTCTGCATTATAGACAGCCACTGCGATCGGCAAGCATCGATGGCATTCATGATGGACACCCAGTTGCTTTCCAAGTAATTAATAGCAGGCCAATTAGCAAAGCATTTCTGCTCTATACAAGCATGATTAAGTGTCCTCTATTTATAGCGCCCAACGCTGGATCATGAAACTCTAAAGGATAGTATCCTTTATACCACTTGGGACTCGATAAGCCTCTATGGATCAATGAACGGCTCAGTCATCACAAGGTCTATCTATCTATTCATATATTTGGCGGGAATCTTTGGCCATATAACGAGTTGATGATTCCGTTGTTGGCACGACGTTCTCATCAGCATCCTCACATCATCGTCTCCTCTCCAAAGCCCCCCACCAAAACACAAATCACCGAGTAGTCTTCATTTCTTCAACCCGTATCCTTACCCATTCTACATCCATCATGCATTTCTCTCCACAACAGACAGCCGCCCTAGCGATAGTTTGACTGTCCGCATGGACAGTCGCCTCTGTCGTCAAAGCTGCCCCCGTCCCTGAGGTCAGCTTCGGAAAGATTACAGATGGCATCTCAGCGGGGCAAGCAGATTGTAATCGGCTAGAGGCCCGCTGTGCAGATCAATACGCTGCATGCGCTGCCTGGGTAAGAAACGGGCTCTGCGGAAACGGGTTTTATGATGGCCATATCAAAGCCCAATGTGCCAAGTCGTGCAAGCTTTGTTAGACTACAGTAAGATGATTTGGCCTACCAGCATAAGCAGGCAAAGACATCTCTTTTAACTTTTGATACTAATATTTTACTAGCATAGGATTCTAGAGATCTCAGTTGGCTTATCTTAGGTTCCGGTTTGATTAGCTGCACAAGGGTAGATTGGAGCCCCATGGGTATCTGTATATGTCTAGATACGTTGTCATAGACCAAGCTGCTTACAAGCTTGATTCGGTTTAACAAATATATTCACCAACGTGTTCATCCTATATGCTTTAGTATAGATGTCATTCAGAGTGTGACTTCCGTGCCTACATATAAGATAATCTTGCTTTCCCATCGCTTTCTGCCGTAACTCAAGGCAGTGCCTTAGATGCTCTGATGGCTGCCGTTAGTGTGGCCTAAATTTAGCATTGATAATTAGGACTCCGTTTCATTTAAGCCTCGAGCTTTATAAAGCAAGTGCAAAGTGGATATTGTATTATATAGAACTGCATGTAGTACTGCCTGTAGTAATATGTTCTTCGCCTAGTATTTCCTACAATCACTAGTATGCTACAGTAGATCGCGATACGAGGACATCGAATTCGTTCTATAAGAAGACTACAGTACCACAGTTCCAGCTTCTCAAGGGTGGCCTGGTCAATTTGACGCGATTTTGTAACTTGCGCTTAACTGTATTTGGATAATAGGCCAAGAAACCCTGATCAGCAAGGAGTCAAAGAATTTGGGGCAGGGGAAGTCGGCCGTGCAATCGACTGTACCGTCCTCTGCATAACGAGGCTCCTTAAGTGGTGGGTATTGAGTTTGTATCGCTTTTCTCCATCGGGGTCACACCAGCAATAAGGTCCTCGATCACATGGAGAACCTGGACAGCGAAAGAGACTATATACTTCTCGATAAAGTAATGGTAGCCCAGACAACTCTTCTGCATCTTACTGAGCGGCACGTTCGGCAAGCATCTGATTGGTGGTGGACGCACGTTTCCTTGGGCCCCGCGATAAAATGGTGGCCGAGCTAGCGTCTATATAGTTGAATGAAAGAGTTACCTTAAGTTTCTTACCAATACGAAACAGTTCGCCCTATATAAGAAGCTGCTTTTGTATGATAGCCCAGTCAACACTAGGTTTATCAAATTGCTTCATGAGACGCTCTGAGTGTTTTGTGGCCGATACTACAACTGTTGTATCTTCAGACGAAAGACGTCTCTTCTTTCTAAGCAAAGCAGCATTTAACTTAGCCTCGAGGAAGTGTTCCCAGTATATGGCGGGTTCTAGAACCAAATCCTGCTCCGTGTCTATTGGCGTTATCGCCCTGTTATTAACTGCAATCTTCCACTCAATAGAGTAGTGTATATAGATTGGCAGATCTTCATCATATGCTCGATTGCGATCCCAGTCCGCATACCGACATAGCGCAAGCTTGTCCGACTGTGGGTCCGGTTCCCACGGCTCATACGGATCAGTTTCATCGGAAGGAGCCGGACTGCCCATCATCAAGCCGTCTGAGTCCTATGCCGAATCGAGCCGGAGGGTCCGCCAGCGGACGTTGTGAGTAGCTAAACTGAGACATGATAAGCAGGCCGTTTCAAGGAATGCTGCCACCCCCAACTTTGACTTGCTACTAGTAAAGACAGATATATATTAGACAGGCCGTATGAGGCAAACGAGTGGCGCCGAGCTTGCGGCTGATTGAAACGAATGGACAGCCCGAGCCGAGCCTGCTGCATGAGGACGTGCTGAGCAAAGATTAGTAGTACTGTACCAGCTAGAAGAATCAAATATCGTGTATGAAGATGTATAATGAAGAAATGCAGAGAGAGCTTCGATTGAGAACACAGTGTACTCTTCGTTACTACTATCGAAGCTTCTAGCTGGTTTCGAATATTACTGTATAGACAGGTATAATAAGAGAAGCTGTATATTTCTTGTACAATACTGCTGTTTGAATACTAAATACTGAAAATCTGAGATTGTTAATGGAAAGCCGGTTTATTAATCTCTTTTTTGGTTTCTCGCATGAAATAGTTTATTAGCTTTTTTACTATAGGTACAGCACCGTACAATAGAAGGCGAACAGGCTCCACTTCCTGACACTTGTAGCCTTGTAGCCCTACCCGGGCCGTATCCAAAAGGTACTGCATCGCATAGCAGAACGAACTCCCTTGCCCACCCAGTTTTTCGGTTGGCTCTTTAAGCGGGGCCTATTTCCAGACTCTTGTATGAACTCCTGCTACCAGGGCAAATTAGCAGTTTACCTTCATATCAGTGATCACAGTGCCACCAATGAATGCTACTTTTATTAGTAATTTAGTAAGAAGGGCTTGAGAGTTCCCTTTCCCATACTCCCTCAGTGACAAGAAAAAACTACAGGCTTAGTCTAAATTCCTACTAAGACCAAAGAGAATTTGCAGATCTTAACCGTGCCTGCAGCGGCGATAGCATAGAGAATCATAGGCACGAGGCTACCGGGAAGTTAAGGACTCAACGCCCTCTCTCGACTCAGCAAGCAACTTTTCAGAAACGAAATATAGTATAACAAACCCAACGTTAGCCTGAGCCTAAGCTAATCAATGATAGCCCGCCAATACACAATCTTTTAAACGCAAGGTTGGCAAAATCCAAGAGATTGACAGTGAAGATGACTGTCTTTGCTACATAGACAAATCCTGCAATCAAGGTCCGCACCCAAATTCGCAACTTCCTTAGCTCCGGTTTAATGAAAGTCACAGAATTTCAAAAAGCTATGCGCCGCTCTTCCAAGGCATACACTCGATTCATGGGACAAAACGGACGCGATAAGGGCAGTCGATTGGATGTATACTATACTGCATTTTTTTAAGGAGGCACGAATTGCAGGGTATCAAGCTCCCTAAAAAGAAGGTCAGGCTAGCAGATGAGGCTATGAAGAACGATATATCTCGTATACATCTGGAAGGCGAAGAATATCTATCTGTGTTTATGACTCTTGCAACAAAATTCGTAAGCCTAGTGTGACGCAAGCTGGATTTCTTCACGAGATTGCGAGGGCATACCCTGAGAGAAAGAAAATCTATTACAAAGGTCCTGAACGATTTCTTAGGAAAGACAGGTGCCACTTCAGGTAATACAAGCTCGGTCTTCTATAGTTCTTATATCTTCTTCAAGAAATTGCGCATTAGCGACAAGAAGCCGAAATCCAAGCACAGAGGACAAATGGAGAGGGAGTACCCCGGAGAGGGAATAGATACCAAGCAGAGGCACGATCGTGTTTGGTATATGAAAGGAGAACGACCCTATAAAGATAAATTTGGAAAGATCCATATCGAGGGCAGGTTTTGAACTGCCCTCATAATTGTAAAATATCTCGAGTTTTGGTAACGTCCGTCCCTGCATAGCGAGAAACCTACCGTGCCGAGAAAAAAGCACACGTCGATATTTCCTACAGTATTAATAATCTTTTATATGATTTTGTGAGCTATAACAGTTATAAGGCTAATAACGATTTCCTACTATTACCATAGGATTCTAGGGGCCGAATATAAGTCTTTTATTAAGTTCCTATAGTAGAAAAGTCTATAGTAGTATTATATCAAAGAAATTTTAGTACTAAGGGAGACTCTCTGCAGAAACAGGCACGAACGCAACAATACGAACCTAACTTAGTTTCTTTACTAGAAAGGGTCTCGGGTGTTAAGGAGTGACTGTTTATACAGAATTATAGAAAATACCAATGTGTGTACAGAGTTTGTATTACTTGAAGTCAACGTACCCATCGTTTTTCTCCGCACGGTGGGTTTCTCGCTACACAAGGGCGGACGTTAGGTTCTGGAAGGAAGTGTAAGTTAATTGCTTTATTAAAAAGCAAGCACAGCTATACAAACCGTAGTGATAGGGGCCAGGTCAAACTGCTATGTGAACTTATGTTTTATGCGTTTAACGTCTGTCCCTACGTAGCCAGAAACACACCGTGCCGAGAAAACAGACTGGGACTTTGAACTTAACCTTCCGTTGGCTCTTCTCCGTATGGCCTCAGCTTCTGCTTTACCCTGCCTCCAGGCAGCGAGGATTTTCATGCTTATGAGCGTATCTGGGTGATCCTTCCCGAGCACTGTCTCCTTAAGCCGCAACGTCTGCTGGTATCGCCTCGGCCTTTGCGTGCTTGCCGACCTAAACTGATTAGGTTTCTAGTCCAGCCTACCCCATACGGCTTGTCTAGCAGTCCACTTTATCTGACTAAGCCTGATTATTCGACTGCTAGAAATTTGGTCAAAGAGATCGTCTGCTGCCGCCGTGACTTCTAAATCATCGCAGATAATCGATTTTACTGTGATCTTATTAACATAGAAGCAAATAATAAATCTGTTATTAAGAGTAAATCTAATAAAATCTCTATATACATAGCGCTTATCAGGGACAGACAGCTGACGTTTCACAGTGGTTGATGAAGTGTGGTAAATATTAATAAAACGCGACTTGAGATCAGCCAGTGCAAGAAAATCTCCAGTCATGTTAATTTGTAGCCTCCCAAATGGGGAATCTAGAGTCTCCGTTTTAATTCCCGCAAATTCTGCATTAAAGAAATCATAGCCATAGGGATCTTCAAGAACAAAGTCATCTTTACCTGGAAGAATACTCCTATGTCTTTCCCACCCGGAGCTATCTAAGACAGTCATACGCAAATGATAGTTACTTGGTGATTTTTTGTTCGGCGTTAGCAATTGAATTTTATCTGTAAAGGGTTGGAGATCCCATTGGCACACCATCTCGGGTTCAGCCAGTGCCCAGATTCTGACACCACGTACCGCTATATTCCGACTGTTCCCCCTGCTCTATTGTAACCATGGGCCTATCTCCAAATTTCAGGACTGTCGCACGAAGCTCCTATCAAGAAAGAATATAGCTCCAAGGCTTAAAGACACAGAGCGTAAGGATAACTTTATGCCGGATGTATCCGGACAAAGCGGGAGGAGGTACACAATACGCCAAACATCTTAACACGTTAAGTTAACTTAACTAAGTGAAGGAGGTACTTATATAATATCATATTTGCGGAGTACATTTATGCTAAATTAATTGTATTGCATTGTATATTATACGAAACTCACGTGAAGTATGGCGTTGATCTAGAAGTTTCCATGAGCAGACCCCAATCCCCATCCTATCTCCAACCCCTACCATTCACCGCGATGCAGTCTCCAAATCCTGCCCATATAGCAGCGTAAACTCGAAGCGCCTTCATATAACTCCCTCCGCACCCCGGCGTAACTATACCAAAACACGCAAAGCAACTACATTAGCCAAAGCTTGCGGCACCAACAAAGCACTACCCTCCCAGCCGCCCATCGAGCCCATCCCGCGGCATCCCCGCCAACGTACTCCGCGCACGCAACCACTTTCCATACCGCAGAAACAAAAACGGCGCTGCGCACATAACCAAGCTGACTAGCCCTAGTAAGCCGGACGCCCACGCTACGCCAAGCGCCCCGTATAAGGGATCGGTGGCGAGCGGCAGCAGCACGGCCAACAAGCTGCGACTGATGGTCGAGCAGGCCATGGCCGATGCAGTCCACTGAGCGTAGGCGTCGGCGATGTAGTTGAGCAGTGCGATGAAGGTCAGTTCGATGCCGCAGCCGTAGAAGAGGCCAGCTAGCATCGGGACTATCCAGTGGATCGAGGCGCGGGAGGTCCAGCCCTAGAGGTCGGTGGCGTTAGCGAGGTATTTAGGGGAAATCTAGTTGTTTACACAAGACGAGAGAGGGATAGAAAGAGAGAGGCGGCTTACTAGCCAGAACAAGGAAATTACGCATATTGGACCTCCGATGCATGCTAGAGGCAGGCGGCGATATTCTTCGTCAAGAGCCCATTTTTCGCCTGCTTCTTTACCCTTACGTAGAATGCGGTCGTATACGAGAAAGAGCAAGCCAGAAATCGCAGTTCCAATGCCAACTAGATTCTTATCAATGACCTATTCTGATAAACTATAAGAACTCACTTACGGGGGACAAAAGCCATACCCGAAACGCCTGCGCTCATGCCATACGTTCCTATTATCCGAAATCGATAGTTAGCTTACTTAAACGGTTGCTTAAGGCGTCGGAGATTCTTGGTGATTCTTGTTGATGGTGCAAATACCTTGAAAGATGATAGGATATGCTTCGAAAAATAAATAGTATATTGCATATTCGAGCGCGAGAAAGGTACAAGAAACAAATATTATTGGCTCTGTAAATAAAATAAAGGGACGACTGAGAGATGCTCGAAGAATTTGGTTTATACTTCTCTGCTGTTGGTTAGACTGAGCGTAGCTAGAGACTAAACCAGACCTGTCGCGTCGAGAATGGCGCTCGAGGAGCACGGGATGGTACGTTTCTTGCCAGGACGGTCAGATTTTATGCTGCCGACTAGTTTACCACTTACCGGGATGGAAGATCACGAATGGGCATGTGAAGCCGGCAAAAGCAAGACTTATCCAAAAAGTCCATCTCCAACTAATCGGTGCTATAAACCCCGAGATAGTTGGACCTAGGACCGGGCCGAATGTAGTACCCTATATCAACCGTTAGTCGTCATGCTAATAATATTGCTACAGTATCAGAAGTTCAAAGATTGCTTACGATTAAGTTCAAGGTTAGGGCCCTGCCACGGGTCTCAGGGTCTGGAAAGATATCGGAATAGACGCCGCTAACCACGGTAATAGGTGCCGATGCACATATACCAGCGATCAGGCGAAAACTCAGAAGTAACGGCCAGCTGTTTGATAAAGCACAAGCTAAAGTAGATAGCATGAAGATGGTAAATGTGACAGTTAAAATGATTCTTCTGCCGTACAATTCACTCAAAGGGCTGAAGACGGTGGGCCCAAGTACATAGCCAATCAGAAACATAGATACGAGCAGTGCTAGCTGGAATTTGCTAGACACGTTGAAGTAGTCGCCGATATAAGAAGCAGCACCGCTAGGAAGAGAGGAGTTTAAGGTGCTATTGAAAACGATAAGGAGACCAGCAATGACGATAAACGTTTTCCTCGCCTAGTACTCTCATTATTAGCCATTCTGATAGTAATCTTGAAGGCAGCTGGGCTCCTGACCACACTCCATCTTGCTGGGTCATCGAAATATTCCAACGTTAAATGCGATTCTACAGTGCCAACATCGATCGGCTTTGGTTTCTCCTCTGGGACTCGAGCGTCGTGATTGGACAACTCCATATTATCCGAAGCCTCTGTGGATATTTGGTGCCTCATTTAGGAAGTTGAGAGTGTTGCTGTACAAATGCTTTCCGGCCTGTGACTTTGTACTGAACCTGATTATTTGAACATACGTTTTGTCAACACGTTATTAGTCGTAGTATTAATTCTATGACTCAGGGTCGTGATGAAACAGTAGTCAAGGCACAGCAACAGTATTCCCTGCCAAATAAGTGGAGCCTGAAACCTTGGCGCACCTTAACAAGAGCTTGAATAGTTTGTCTCTGATCCCAGAGCGCCACAGAACTCCGTCGACAGGATGAGAACTCTGAATATCCCCCCGAGTTGCAGTACACGTTTCCATCTGTTTAATCGAGATATTATTGGCCAATCTACCATAATAATGAGTCGTAGTGCTACATGTCTACACTTGTTTTGCAAACATTATCACCGTAACTAAGGAAGCGTCGCCAGTATTTAAATATTCTGAAAGCTCTATTTCTATCTCCTTTTCGCCGAATAATGCTCTTCAGGACATATTCTAGATATACGGGCTGGAAAAGTCCACACTAATTATATTCGCACCGCTTTGGCTGAGTAAAGGTTTTGGTAATATTCGCATCACCTGTGGCTGATCATGGGAGCCCACTATGCTAGAGGAGTCGACAGTGCGATTTAACGCCATTTGTACGACCCCATCCCCACACCCTTCCATAGCAGTTTCGGCACTGATCTAAGCGGGGCGCTGCCGTTTGAACCGGACCCCGCAATTCTGGTGTTCTAGAATCGGCATATTGTACAGTAAACTATGTGTAATGCATTGGTAAGAGTTGTATAAGCCATTCATGTGTATCTCACCAATTTAGTTAGTATAAGGTAGAGATACAACCCCAATTTAGTTAGTAGGAGGAGATATGCACTGTGCCGTGAACCGCCATTATCTCCATTCCTGTGCGAATTGGCACGCGAAGCTCTGTTTCCCAACAGCACAATTAATGCTTGGTATTTTATATCAAAATCCCCTTACACGCGCCTCTTGCAGCATAGTTCCTATCATGGCCGATGGATCAGTTCCCCGGGAGACTATTGACGTCGCTACAGCGGAGTCAAGCTCCGCCAGCAAGCGTCGAAAGGTAGAGGAGGGCGACCATCCTCGCAAGCGTCTACGATACGTGGCAGAGGCCTGTAACCAGTGCAAACGTCAGAAGGTCCGCTGTAATGGTCGAAAACCGTGCAATCATTGCGAAAAACTTCGTCCCCGAGAATGTTACTACCAAGGTCGCCAGCACGAATGCAACTGCCCAGAATATGTAGGAAACAAGGGAAACGCCACGCCTGCTGACCGGCATGGAGAGATTGCGAATGCGCCTGATGGCGGATCGTTGTCAAATTTACCGTGAGTGGAGTCACTAATGCGGTGCTGCTCAATTTTGTTCTACGTCTCATTACCTATGTCTTCTCCTCTCTGTCATCTAGGAGTGCTGATGTCGTCTCCAATTTCTCAACATAGGCACGCTGCATTGTTGTCACAGTTCCTGAAGAACTTAGAGGTGCACTCTGGAAAATTAGACTTCCTACTCGAACGAATAAATGCACTGGATACACACAAATCAACTGGTAGACCCGATAGTCCGCATCTCAGCTCGGCTTCATCAATAAATCATCTGGGTGCCGTCCAACTCGCAAGGAATGAAGAACCTTTAATTCCAGCCACACGGCTTCATCCCGAACCGGTGCCACTACCTCCCTTCCAAGGCCCTGCTAGCTCTACTTTCTTGATTAGCCTGGCGCATTTGTGGCTGGACCATGGGGTTAAGAGGATGAGCTGCCCTGAGACGGATGATGATGTGGCCGGATATAAGATATTATCCGTGCTGGATAATGGTGAGGATGAGATGAACGAAGATCACCACGATGAAGGTACTGCAGTAAACCACACTGGACATGCAGGATTATCATGCGACTCTTCCGCCACAAGCGGCGGCAGGGACAAACCGCCATTCGATCCCCTTTTGGAGTTGAATTTGGATGAGGTAACCACTGCGATCCGTCAATACGATGAGATGTTTGGAGCACGATACCCATTTCTTGAGACAAAAGTCCTTATCCAACAGGCAAAGGAGCTCTATTTACTGATCGAAGCCTTATCTAGCAAAGAAGATGTGTCCACCGCTGCCTTCGCGATTAGCATGGATATGACCAGTATTCTTATTTTGAGAGTTCTGCTTGCACTCGTTTTAGTATGCGAAGGAACCTCTACCAGAGCATTGGGATGCCGCTTATTTAAGAGCTCTCAGAAATCGGCGCAAAAGATGATGTGGAGAGGCGTGGCAAATACGAAAGAATTGGCGCTCTTGATACTTGTTGTAAGTATGGGCAGCCATATCTCGTGGAGTGATCTAATTCGCACTGTTAAAAGGCTCTCTATTATTTCTATACTAATAGGTTACAAATGGCGGCCCGTTTAGGCAGCACCATGGTCCGTCTGGCTATTGAAAAAGGATTGCATCGACGTTGTACTCTATTGCGCTCGAACAATAATAGCCTAAACATAGTGAAGGCAGTCAACCTCTTCTGGACCGTTTATGCTTTGGATAAACAGTGGAGCTTTGCGGTTGGGCTACCTAAAAGCATGCACGATGCATATATAGATCCAGATCTGCCAGAGCCGGTAAGCCAAGCTACATATGATCTTCATGAATTTTAATAGAATTCAGAGATTAGGAATCCAGCAATCTGACTCCACTCGGATGAATAGGAAAATGCAGGCTTTCTGCGATTGATGATACGTTACGCTCGCATCGGAGAACAAGCTTGGGAGTCACTGACAAGAAGCATGAGTGGTAGGCAAGGCAGCACACGTACGACTCAGGAATTTCGTTCCACGCTCGAATCACTTCAATTTCACCAATATCAGCTGGACCAGTGGCAACGGAGCATTCCAGCGGAGCTGCAGCTTAACCACGATGATACAAGTGATACAAGCAAGACGAGCTCAACTTTGCTTCTAACTGTGCTTCACCTTCGCGCCAACCAGCTACGTGCTGTTATGATCCGCCCTTTCATATACGTAGGTACTGGCTCCGCAGCTCAAGTCGGGAAATCTGCCGAGGCGGTGGAAATTGCCATCGACACCATTCGAACAGTTGCCGACCTCCACGCTCACAGCGATATCTATCGTCGGCAGCAGGCCCTTTTTAACTACTTTCTTGTATCTGCCCTCGGCGTCCTATATGCCTTGATCACACGAGATGCTGAGAGAGAAGCATCCTCATCGATTAATGACCGACTATCTCCTGCCGCTTTTGCCGATGCCCAGAGTGGACTCTTGTGTGGCTTGGATATTCTCCAGTCTCTTGGCACATCAGCCGCCTATCCTCAGCGTCTATGGAACAAACTGTTCCCTCTCGTATCGAAATTCAAGGCGTTTCAAAACCGCAGTGACTACGCGACCGAGCCTGTTGAAAAATTGTTTGAATCTTCCTGTCAAATCCCCGGCGCCATAACGTATGACACAGTGCCACTGGGTCATCTTCAAGGCATTCTACTAGATCCAGTAATTCCCGCAGCAATTCCCTCAGCTATTATTGATATGCCACAAATCACTACCGAACTATCTCCTTCTTCAGAATCTAACATTGCAAATATGTTTAAACCTGGAGATCCTTATATCACAGATGATATTCTATTCGACCGATATTTTGGAGGGCAGGTCATTAATTGTTTCAATGACTCGACGTTTGTTCCCCCATTTTGAGGCTTGTCAATAATATGAGGGGATATGTTACATGATGTTAAGGCGCACTGTATACGTATCTGATGAACGAATATAAGACTTGAGATGGGAGATCATTTGATGCTATTTGTGATAATCTTGGCACTGTTATAAGAAAGATTAGGTAATGCCACGTACGATCCTAATAAGAAAACTATCTTAAGAGCAGATGAGGAGATGTAATTAACGGCATGCAATTTATCATTATTCATGCCCCTCTGTATATGTACCGAATCAATACCTCATTTTCACTGTGCACATCAGAGGCCCTCGCTTCTCCGCCACCCCGCCATGCAAGATTTCAAGAGACTCCTCGCGATTGAGTAATTCGAATTCGTAGTTTTTTAACAAAGTCGATGTTACCTTTAGTATATTTATCATGGCGATATTCCTACCAATACATGATCGATGACCGATGCCAAAAGGCATCAGAAGGGTAGCGTAGTCTCTTGAATCCTTGCCCATCCACCTCTCCGGATTAAAGACGTCGTGGCTGTTGCCCCATATTTTAGGATTATGATGGATAGCATGATTCGTTATTGCAACACTGGTCTAACGAAAGTGAGAACACAGACATGATTTTGTCATGGGCACAAACCTTGGAAGGGACGTGAAAGCCATCGATATCGAGACCTTGTGTCTCAGTCACAACACGAGGCAGAGACATAGTGAAGACTGGTGACATGCGGAAATTTTCTCTCACGCAGGCCATTTCATAAGGTAGATTCTTTTCTAAGAGACTCATCGTGTACGGAACGCCAGTCTCCCTCAACAGGGGCAGCTCACTGTCCAGCTCATCGACAAGCTTTTTCAAAACCTGTGGATTATGAAAAAGATGGAAGAAAAGCAACGTGAGTGTACTTGATGTCGTATGCGCTCCAGCAACCCTAATATCTAGGTTAGTCCGCTATTAAAGAAACGGTATGTTTTGTCTTGACGTGGTACTAACAAGAAACCAAATGCCTCCGAGCTAATGTTGGCTTTAGTCAAGGAAGCACCGGTGTCCGGGTCTCTTGCTTGGATCAGGTGGGTAAGTAAGTTCTTACTGCCATCCTCCTTACTCATCGCTGCATCAACGCAGGCCATGGCTTGCTTCCTTAGCTTATTCCTTCCGTTAATAAGACGGCGGCTCCAAGAAAAGGGTAGCCATGCCACAACAGCCTTTGAATATGGCAACAGGCCTGACATGATACCTATCATGCATGCTAGAAGGACATGGTCAGGAATTGGTGGTAGATTTTCAGGATCTGCTGCTTTCTGCGATTCAAAGTTCGTGCCGAACGCAAGCTCTCCGATCATATCATAAGTGAAGAATGAAATGGCCTCCTTTAAGTCAAATGCTTCACCAGATTCGGCAAATTTATCGAGGCGCTGGAGTAAGATGGCGATATGACCGTCAAAAATGTTCTCCATATCCTTGAGCGACGCGGCGGAGAAGCTGTGAGCCATCTGCCGCCTTCGGAGTGCATGAAGCTGGAATTATACTCTGAGTCTCCCACTTTTCTTTTAGCAATAATGTGACTGGAAGCTATACTTACATCTTCATCCTGTGTTCCGAATAGATTCGGCTGGATGGCGGTGAAGCCCTGATAGAAATCACTCTTGGGCATGGAACGCCCAGCCTTGTAGATTTTCGGAATAGCAGCTTTGCCATCGAAGTCTAGATTGTTAGGACCAACGCGGATGACAGGCCCGTACTGCTGATGGAGCTCGAGTACTCTTTCTGGGAGATCGCACGACCAGGTATGATAGCACATCCAGAGGTTTGAAAATTTGGCGATAAACGGGCCTGGGTACTGCGCTAAAGGGTCGTTCCAAAGACGAAAGGTTAGATAGATTATGACGCCCAACCCGCCAATTATGAGATAGGTGGTAAACTTCGACATCGTAAGGTCTATTCGAGCTGTGTTCTCCTGGAGTGGCTCCATGGTTATGCTACTTGCATGGGCAAAATTGATTTCGGTATGCTATAAGTTGGGGGCTCTCTATGATCGCCGTTTAAAAGAATCTGGGGAATGACAATACTCTCTGGTCTCATCCAGATCTAGATCAATTAGCAGTTTATGGTACATGAATGCTGTCCCACACACCAGAAGATATCGAGAATTAAGCCAGATGCAATCAAAACCAGCGCCAAGTAATCGATTCATTCAACTAATCTTGAAACTCATTCCGGTCGGAATATTCTACAACCTTGCCCAAACCAACGATCCTGCCCTATTCCCATTTGCTCCGGTTGAACATTCCTGTGATATTATGTCATATTTCCGGTCATTGAGGGGCATTATAGACAGTAAGCAAGCCAATAGTGAGCCAAATTATCGGAATCCGCCGACTACTCGGAACTTTTTTGTTCCTACTTCGTATTCTGCGGGCAATGTATTTCATTTTACTTCAATAGAATTTTCTACCTACGAATTTACAATGAGTTGCATGCCAGAAATGCGCACTGGAAGGCTGCCAAAATGCTATGGACAGATATTCTAGGCTGGTCTTCCATTTCAACATATCATCATAAAGAACCAATTATCTTTGATGTTTGAGAAGAATGAATACAACAGCGTCTTTCGTTAAATAGATTTTAGTTTCGATCCAAATAAGACACTCCTAAGAACTCTATTCTTATCCCCACTCTGGCACGAGCACGGTACTTTTTGATCGCAGTGTGATAAAATCATAGTTACATTGTAAGAATTACTTGGCGTCCTAAACTAAAGAGAACCTGTATGCCAGATGACGTACAACTTAGTCTATTGATCTGATGAGTAGAGAGGCTACATACGGGCTTATATGATTTAATCCATGCAGACAATTAGAGATACAGCATTTGCCTGTCAGAAGTCCGGCAGGGCATGAGTGGTTAAAGCAACAAGACAGCACTTGAAATACAGGAGAGTTTGTGTACGCTTGTCGTAGAGAGTATGCTGCTAACACAATAATACAAAACAAGGCCTAAAAGTGATAGTGATTAAATGTAGTGCATGAGGTTAGGCTATGGGTCAAAGGTCTTGCGATTTTCCTGTGACGTCTTCTGCACAATCACGAAATCACGATCAAGTAACCAAAAACCCCGCCTCGTCTCGTTGTCAATATCCCTCTCAAAGGGAGAGATTTGATACACTTTAGCAAGAGCCTCATCCTCTGTCCATGTACAGTCAACCACTAGGCTCTTCTTCGTGCCGAAAACCGGATCTTCTAGGATAAATTGGCTTTCACTTAAATATACTGCCGTTACTAGCTTCTCGTACTCGGGGTGTGTAATCATATAGTGCTAAACTTTTAGTAATTATATATCCTTAAGGATGTTAATGTTCACTTACCACGTGGGCTGGGCGACGGCAGTCTCTATTAAAAAGCCTTAGGATTTGACCTACTGGACCATCGTTGGGAATAGGATAATCAACTGGCTTCACTGCCTTGAGGAAGAATCTGCCATCGTGATCCGTAACAAACTTCCCTCGACAATCTGGCTCATTGTATTCGGGATCTTGCATATCATAAAACCCATTGCCGTCGGTTTCCCATATATCAACCAAGACATCCTGGATCCCCTTCCCAGCCGTGTTGAGGATCCTACCTCGGATGAGCATCGGCTCGCCTACAACCTCATTTGAGGTAATAGATTGTCCATTCTCAAATACTTTCGACGCCTCATTGAAAAAAGGCCCAAGCACAGACGACTCCGTGGCTGCTGCAGTCTGCTTACTATTGATGGCATCTACGAGGGCTGAAACTCCCAAGACATCAGAGAGGAGTACGAATTCCTGCCTTTCAGGAGTACATGTTTGTCCAACCTAATTTTTCCCAGTCAGCGGAATTCGTAGTGACGGTAGTTCCATATATGAGCCAAAAGGAGCTCAGACGACGGGTTGAGGAGATGCACCTGCGTCAAGAACTTCCACGCAACTTCCCATTCATCAGTCTGGAGTTGAACATCACGGACGTAATCATGTAGATATTGAATAAGCTTTGTGGTCAAATGTTTGACCCGAGCGTCATCAATCTGTGTGCTCATGTGGATGACATGAGAGGTAATGTTGTCGATGGTGAGATCTTCGAGCGAGTCTGACACTACACCTCCGCTATCTTGAAAAGACATCGCTTCTAGTAACTTCCTCAGAAACAGAGGAAGTGTAGTTCAGGTCTATCTAAACTGGTACTGATCCGTACAAGTATGGATGAAGACAGCGAGTTATGGGGCTAAAAAGAAAGGTGATTACCCCGCGGTTTCCGAAGTCGGATCATTCCGACCTTTGACACCGCTCCCGTGCCAAGGCTTAGTAACGTTATAATGTGGCTTGCTTAGTCGATCAAATAATTTGTGGGATCATAAGCAGATGATAATTGCACAGATGTGATTCGGTGATCGAAGGCTTGGTGATCTGGTTTGAATGAACTGTTTATAGACTGTTCCGTCCTATGGCCATCTTTAAGCCTCGTTTTCATCAACGTCAACTAGCCACCTCCAACAGGCAAATTATCAATCAGTTGCTCCGTGACTGCTATGGGTGACCACGTTGAACAGCGCTTCCTTGCCTCGCAGAGATTCAAACGCCATCAGTTTAATATATATGAGAATGGCATGCTTCGCAATCAATTTCCTACAGTAACTACAAACCCCAACAAGCTTGAGCAACAGGCACGAGATTCTATGGAAGCTAAAGGTTTTAACTTCATATTTGGCGGAGCAGGAGAACATGCAACGATGGATGCAAATCGTTTGGCATTCAGACAATGGAAGGTTTGCCCACTTTAGTACAGTTCCAAGCCGGGGTCATTATCTTGTTGGGAGTCGGAAACTTATATCTAATCTTTGTCTACTTAGTTGATTCCACGAATGCTGCTTCCAACAAGCCAACGAGACTTGAGTGTCACGCTCTTTGGTATCGAATATAGCACTCCTGTTCTTTTCGCCCCAGTTGGCGCCCATTGCGTATTTCATGCTGATGGAGAATGTGGAGTTGCTGAAGTAGCAGCAGATCTCGATATTACATACATACATAGCACTGCTGCGACTGCTAGCATAGAAGATGCAGCAAGAGCGAACGGTAACGGACCAAGGTGGTTCCAGCTCTACTGGCCGCAGAATGACGAGATTACTCTATCTCTTCTTAACAGAGCGTCAAGGAGCGGATATTCAACCCTAGTAATAACTTTGGATACTTGGTCGCTTGGTTGGCGACCGGCTAATCTGGATGGGGGTTTCGTGCCCTTCATCAAAGGAGTGGGCGATCAGGCAGGCTTTTCTGACCCCGTCTTTCGTCAACAATTCAAGAAGAATTACGGTGTTGAAGTAGAAGAAGACATAATATCAGCTGCGGCAGAATGGAACAAGGATATATTCTCGGGACAGGCACATACCTGGGAGCAGCTAGAGTTCATTAAATCTCACTGGAGCGGTCCGATAGTTGTGAAAGGCATCCAGCATGTTGATGATGCCAGAATGGCGCTCAAAATGGGTATGGATGGAATTATCGTCAGCAACCATGGTGGGCGACAAGTGGATGGTGCTCTAGGGAGCCTTGAGGCTTTACCAGAGATTGTTCACGCAGTTGGGAAGGATATGACCGTCCTGTTTGATAGTGGCGTGCGGACTGGTGCCGATATTATTAAGGCTCTTTGTCTAGGGGCAAAGGGCGTCCTAATCGGTCGCCCCTGGGTATATGGTCTCGGAATATGCGGCAAGGCTGGCGCAAAGGAGGTGATGATGGGACTTCTAGCCGTGAGTGATCGCCGTGCCGACATTTCGACAAGTTCCTCTCTAAACTTTGCTTCAGGACTTTGACCAGACTCTAGGATTAACTGGGATTCGATCAATCTCGCAGTGCAATCGTTCAATACTGCGTAGAATTACATATGGGGGTGATCGGCACACATCATTGTAACTTACTAATAGACGCTTAAAATGACGGAAGAAAGTAGAATTTGCCTCTACAATAAAACCGAATTTGTATTATACTTACTTGGAACCTATGAAGAACGCGTTAATTATTTCCTGTAATTTCTGGCTTCTCTTTTAAGCTTCTGTATTAACATTATCATCGAAGTGGAATAGGTAGTAAATGGCAAAATCGGAACTTCCAGTTAAATTAATAAATTTGGATATTACGTTTTAAGAACTCTCAATAACGTATATGATAAGCGGGTGCCCCAGACAAGCGAGTGCACCACTTAATTTTACACCAAAATCCACGATTTTTGAATCGCTATAACTTAATAATTTCTTAATACTTTTATACCAAATTAAAAGCTCTAGCAATTTACTTGTATGCAATTAGATTTATAGAATCAATAGTAAATATATTATATAATTATTAAGATATTAAGTTTTAGCCCCAAATCTATAACCATTTTTAACTAAAACACCTTAGATATCAAGAACTAAAAGCTACTAGTATATAATATCTTTATAGTTTAGTTATATTTACCTTAATAACTAAGATTTTTAATTTAGTGCAAAAGTATTAAGAAATTATTAAGTTATAGCGATTCAAAAATCATGGATTTTGGTGTAAAATTAAGTGGTGCACTCGCTTGTCTGGGGCACCCGCTTATCATATACGTTAATCAGATATATGCAGAATTATATAATACTTATTATTCTATTGGAAAGAGATGATATACTTTAGTTAGAATCAATAGAATTTAGTATTTCCGAGATAGTTCGGAATCAAGCTTGATCCTAGGATGCTTAACAACATACCTACAATCCAATCATTATCTCATTTATGACAGGCGGACCGGAATCAACTTGCAATCTAAGAAGGCATACCAATACTCCAGGAATCTCTAAGTCTTTTGCTTTCATTTCCACATGGGTCTTTGAAGGTCTCAATCTGAGATATGGACTTAATGCCGTAGTTCGTTGAATATGACACCACTCTGCAGATACAGAAATATATAATACGACTTCCTAGTCCAGTTTTTTATATAACCTGAATCTTAAATCTTACATGATCATAAGTCGATTGTTCCATCAGCGTAAACCATGTCTCAATCCAACGAACTCCCGCCCTTCCCCGAGAACCTTCTCATAGCTCCTCTCAGGGTCATCTCCTATGCCAAACCTGTGGCAGTGGACCTGGAAGAGGAGATAAAGTTATTCCAAGCTTCAAAGGGGTTAGGGTTCTTTTACCTTGATCTCCAGCATGCGTCTAAGAAAGAAGAAACTCTTCTCTCAGACGTGGACCGCCTATTCGACATGGCACCTCGATTTTTCGCCATTTCTCAAGAGGAGAAAGAGAAGTATGACCTTACAAAGAATAATGGTCATGGGTAAGGAAAATACTGCAATAAATATTCCCCGGTTCTCGTGTCTTACCAAAAAGCTAATCGTCGCAGTTATAAAACATTGGGGCAGGCCTTCAATGACCGCAAAGGGACCCCCGATGAGACTGAGTTCCTCAATATAAATTTGACTATGTCTGCAAATTATTTGTAATCAAATTTTCTAACACGAAATATGCAGATATCTAAAGACGATATCTTGTCACAGTCGCCACATCCGATTTTTGGGCCGGCTATACTCCAGAACCACCACAGTCTGTTGCGCAGATATATTGAAAGCGCCCAGTCAGTTCACACAGTGATCCTTCAGGGACTGTCAAATCAACTCGGCCTCTCACCAGAACATTCGCTCATTAATCTACATCGAATCTCCCAGCCCTCCGGTGACCAAATTCGTATTACATACGCGCCTACATCTTCTTCTACCCCAGGTGAGCAGAGAATGAAGCTAGGGGAGCATACTGATTTTGGCTCCCTTAGTCTCTTGTTCAACCGTCTTGGAGGATTACAAGTCCTTCCTCCAGGGCAAACCGCCTGGCATTACGTACGGCCAATGAAAGGTCACGCTATTGTTAATCTCGGAGACGCGATGGTGAAGTTTACAAATGGCTTGCTTAGATCGAACATACATCGGGTTGTTAGTCCTCCCGGCTCGCAAGCCTCTCTGCCACGTGTGAGCATAGTATACTTTATGAGACCGGATGATGACACAGAGTTGAAACGTTTGGAGGGAAGCGAGCTCATCCCAGCACTTGCCCAAAACCAGGTCGAAGAGGTCATTACTGCTAAAGATTGGATACAAAGGCGCTTCGTTATGCGAATGAAAGGCTTCTTTAGCCCCGAGACTTGGACTCAAACACTAGGGACTGAGGCTAGAGCTTCCTGAGCTGTAGTACTATACCAATTGCAGAATGTAATTACATCACCAATTATGACTGGTTTTACCACCATCGATGGATCAATATTCTTAGTTAATTTCATGGATATTTTCTTTCCTTCCAGGTATATATTTGCCGTGGATCAGTCTCTAATGCTATAATTAGTCTCGGAGGTACATAATCATTTGAAATTCAGCCTCTACTGCTTGTTGAGTAGTGGCAATTAGAGGATGAAATCAAGCCAAACCAAATATTGACTTATTGACCATACTGGTCTCCGAAGCTCGATAGATATCTCTTGTTAGCATATGATTAAGGCAAGAGTAGCTCTTGGACAAAGTGAGTATCCGTTTTAACTTTAATATGTATAATAATCTTGACTAATGTTGTGGCCATAGTCACGCATGCACGCTTCTCACCAACTTCAGGAGTTCTTGGTCCGGACTAGGCTAGTTTGTAAAGCCTATTAAGTAACTTAGTAAGATGTTCAGCAGTTGGTATAAGGAGTCTAGTTATCCGCTACCTTTTTCTTACTGTGGTTGAGTCTAGTTGCACTCTAGCAAATACCGAGATTCCACATTAATATCCAATCATGCGCTGCGTGCTCCAATATTCCTCTTCTGGAACTAATATTGCATATTTATATTTCAATGTGGCTTCAATTGTCATTGGAAATACAAACTGAGTTCCTCCTAGCACTATTCGAATTTATGCGTCCCACCTCCTTCGGATCCTGGTCTAGTTACTTGACGGATTAGTACAATCCATGACTGTAGGGCATCGTTTGGCATATGTAGTCTACGACTACGATCGAGCAACTAGTGTGGGATGCTGGTCACCAGTGCACATACACAGTAAAAGCCCATTTGAAAATCCTGCAAGGATAACGATACAGAATTTAGGCATTTTGAAGCAAAGGCAACCTAGTCAGATGCCTGAAGAAAACTAATTTGTCTCTTGATGGTAGCCGTACAAAGGTGACAACAATGCGTCGCACTCCACTCTCGCCGACAAATGCCTTGGCGAGTGACAAGAATCTCGAGTCCCTAAGCACGACACTCAACCCCTTTGTATCCGCTCTTTTCCCGCCTTATATTCGTTCCAAGCCTCTACCGCAACTGCGTCTGCATCGTATCCAAAGAGATAATTTTGGAACACAGGATCGGCCCACTTGTTGGGATATCCTTCAAATGGCTCGTGATCGGTCATCTGGCGATCTCTTTCTCTTTGCTCCTCGCCATCCGGCAGATGCATCACAGCTCCATACTGGCTGCTCTCCTGTACAACTCTACTTGTCCGAGACTTGCGCAATCTTTCGTAGATGTTAAGAGCGTCCTTAATTTCGTCCTTGTCTTGGGCTTTCGCGAAGAGCGCGCCTATAACCGCGCCATCCTCCACTGCCTGAGCTGCTCCCTGGGCTCTGCATATATGTAAGTTATGTAAATCTATGTTTCTCGGGCTGCCATTCTCACAGGTAGGGGAGCGTAGCATGACAGGCATCTCCGAGTAGCGCAAAGTTACCATCTGGGTGCCTCCAAGTTTCCATCTCTGTGCTGTTTCGTAGTTTCCACGCGCTCACGTCAGTGACCATTCGGAGCATGTGTCTAAATTCTGGACACCAGCATTTAAATTTATCTCGCATCTCATTGACATTGGCCTTGGCTGAATAGACATTGTCTGGCAGCTCGTCAGGGACAATGATAACCATATTGAAGATGCTCCCGCCGGCAATCAAGTATCCAACGGCGTGACCACCAGGACCTGCCCAGTGATTGAAACTGGGAATCGTCGCAAAGTCGACCAGCTCTTTATATTTCTTCATCTCACTCGTCGGGATGACAACGCGATATGCCATATCCCCTGTATTATGCGACGGGTCAGAGCGCCCAAGCAGAGACTCGCGACACGCCGATCTTAATCCATCCGCGCCGAGAATAAAGTCCGCGGCTACGTCTGCCTGGTCTTTCACTTTGACTGCTGTCTTCTCAAAGTCAATTCCCGTCGCGGTTGCTCCAAGTTGGAATTTGACCCCGAGCCTTGTCGCCTCATCACATAAGACGGAGTGGAGCGTAGCCCGATGAATGTGAAGATAGGGAGCTCCATAAACGTCTTCCATGAGAGGTCTGAGCTTCTGCAAAGAAAGTAAGGAACCATCACGGTAGGATCGTATAGCGATGAATTCAGGGTGCATGGCACCCTCCCTCAGTTTTGGAAGGATTCCCCACCGTTCCAGAATGCGCGCTGAGTTTGGGGGAATTTGTATGCCAGCACCGACCTGTACGGGAAATTAACATTCATTATCTGGCAACTTCGTAGATATACCTACTTCACCTAGCTTAGGAGCCTGCTCAACGACCTTCACCCGATGGCCTGACCTAGCGATGGCAATAGCAGCAGAGAGACCTCCTAAGCCAGCACCTACAATAACCACATTAACAGGGGATTCGTTGGCCATTGAGAGCAGTACATAAAATAATAGAAATGATAGGATTTCAGGGCTCAAGTCAACTTGGCCTAAGTCCTTGAATCTCAAAATTCTAGGGCATACATATATGGCTTGGACTTCAATCGCACGGTTTTAGCCGCCTGAGCGTTTAAATAGCTTCCCGCCTTCAGCACCTTCAGCTCCATATCCCTGTAGTTCTATATGCATTTTATTTGTAGCTTGTGATAAACCAGAAAGCACGAGTCATTATCTCAACACGACCCATTTGTCACTGCGAATAGTTATAGCCCCGCTTTTCTCATCTTAAACCAACAATTCACAGGAGAATTGGTTATAGACTAGGGCCTAGGTCTGGCCTCTTACTGATTAGTCACGTTAGCTTGGATTGATGAAGGAGAATCGTAAGTTCCGATATGCTTACCGATACTATTCGGAAAGGTTCCGACTCGGCACCATTAGCGATGAAGTATTAACGATGATTGGTTTGCTCACAGGTAGAGTGATGTATTCAATTATAATATCATGTAATTCAGCAATCGACAATTCGGTAGAAGATATTTATCTTGTTACGTATTGCTCGTGATACGCCGGTTCAAAATTTCACTCCAGAGTTAAAGAAAGTGGTCTAGTTCACAAGTGAAAGTTACAACATTTAGCCATGACGTTCAAGATAACTGGTATACCGCAATCCGTCTGCACGCTTCGAGTCTTAGAAGTGCTGGCAGAGAAGGGTGTGACTGACTTTGAGCTGTATAAACCCAACATGGCCGCAAAAGAGCACAAAGTTAGTGTCCACGAACCATCTTGGCCGCTCGCAACCGGCAGTTCCCTCGCACGTCTAATTTCCTGCCCAAATTCAGACTAAAGCTCATACCGACAAGCAACCTTTTGGTGTTATTCCCATCCTCGAGGATGACGGATTTACGCTTTACGGTATGGCGCACAAGGCCCGGAAAATATCTCGAGAAGCGAGGTGGAGGGTTGCTTACTTTCGTTGCATAGAGTCTCGGGCAATTTGTCGATATCTGGCCATCAAATATGGCAGCCAAGGCACACCCCTCGTGCCTGTACAGGATGACAATAAAGGATGGGCGCTATTCGAGCAATTCGCCTCCGTTGAAGCAACTCATTTTGACGCCTTTGCCAACCTGATTTGCATGCAGAAGGTTTTCAATCCGTAAGCGGTTATTTCCTCCCTAGTTCAGAAGCTTCTGCTAAAGTAAATGTTTGGATAGTATGAAGGGATTCCCTACCGACCAGGGTGTCCTCGAGTTTGCTATAGATGGGCTGATAGGAAAGCTGGCTATTTTCGACGTAATCCTCGGTAAACAGGCTTATATGGGTGGCGAAAACTTTTCGTTAATAGATATATTTTATATGCCCTTAACGAGCCTACTATTCAAGGCTGGAAATGGGGACTTGATTGAGAACCTGCCTAACGTGAATGCCTGGTGGCAGAAAGTCTCGACTCGGGAGTCATGGCAAAAAGTAACTCAAGCTTAAATAGTTTATTTGTCTCTCGGTATCATAAGCCATCACATATTTATATATTTGCAATAAATTAGTCCACCTACAGACATGCATACATATAATATGGCTAATCCACACCTAAGTATAATGAGATCCTTACGCCAATTAGTAGAGTCGCAATAACTGCCTCTGAAGGAGGATCACCATTTCCGACGGCACCGGGGGCAACACAGACCTTGATATTTGCAATTATACATCTCCTTTGCATAGGCTAAAGTGCAGCTCATCGAAATATTCTTAGGGGCAAAAAGCATAGATGGCGGCTCTGGCATACAGTAGTCGCCGTAATGTGCGTACACGTAACACTGATTTTGCATAGACTGGCTAATATAAGATAACGACTTTGTGGTTAGAAAGGAAGAGGAATATTTATTTCGAACCAGATAAACTCAGATTTCATCACGATCTAACGGAACAGAATCTTCTTCATAACCTCCGTCAACTTGTTCTCGCAGCCTTCAGGTAGGTTCACACTCCGCCAGGCCACAAATCTGTCTGGACGGACTAAAACACAACCATTTTCATCCACTTGTCTTAACCTCTCCCAGTCAAAATACATAGCTTCGTAATCTTGGCCAAAACCGATGGAATATACCATTATTGGGACGCGTAAGATGTTTTCCACTATACTTGCTGCGTCTTTCCATTTCTGGCCGCCAATACCAGTGAAAAGTGTGAATTTTCCATGTCCAGCCAGATCAATCGTCGACAGTCTTTTACTGGGCACGGCCGTGTTCAGCCATGCATGAGGCAACCTTGACCCTGGAAAGGTTATAGGCTCATGATAAAAGATGGGATTATCTGGAAGCTGTGGCCATGCTCCCTCATCATCCTGGAACACCGCCCCGGAATGATACCTGTGGTTCATCTCCATACCCAGACCGGAGTATTCGTGAGCTATCTGTTCGATTGCCGAACGGAAATTGGCCCTTCTAGACTGTCCTGCGAGAGAGTCTTCGGAAAGCTCAGAGAGCATTTTCTTGCGCTCCTCTAGGTCGGGCGACATAAGCCCCAGAGCTTCCCACGAAGGCATATGATCTCGGAAGGCATCATTGGCTCTGGTAAAATGTTATTATCGGTATTCTTGGCATTCCTGAGAGTGTTTTTAATATCTCACCTTTGGACTACAGCAGCACCAACAGGCTGCCTCTCAAGTGAATATGACGACAAGAGCTCTTTTCCGGCAATTCCTTTCGCAGCAGTAGGAGTCAGGGCTTGCGCGCATATTATGATCCCTTCCACTTTACATACCTCTTTCAACATATGCTAGCTTCCACGCCAAGTTGAATGCATCCTGGATACAGGTGTTTGATCCCAAGCCATTCATCGGAGGATGTCGATGTACGGCGTCCCCAAGACAAAACCTTAACTCGGTCAGTAACAATTCTCTGCCTCAGAGGTGAATAAACCTCACACTCGTCCTTTACTGTACTTCTCGGCGTATATCTCGTTGATCGTCCACTTGTCCACACGGAGAAGCTCAATATTAACGCTTTCATCTCCAATCAATCGCCCTGCCTTTTTGACAAGGACGTCATCGGGTGGGATAATGCTGGTATCAGCGTGCGGTGCGTAAAAGAGAATGATGAGCCACTCCTTCCATGGCTTGACCATGCGTACAATTCCAATCCAACCCACATCTGATATTTCCTGATCTGGTTGCAAAATCCAGTGCAGATTGCCCTTGCGATTTTCGATTAAATGGGATAAATCTGCTTTGATTAATATATTCAGAGCAGTACCTTGGCCCAGGTTCTTGATAAGCGGCAATTGCAGCTGCTGGACAACTCTACTGTTTGCACCATCAGCGCCTAACAGATATTTGCAGTGGATCGTGTAGATCACGTTTGTGATCTTATCTCTGGCCGTGGCTATAACGTATTCCATATCTGGGTTATCCTCAAAGCTGAGAAGCTCCGTGCTGAAGCGACAAGAAAATCCGTGCTGTGTAGCATAACGTAGTGCTATAGGCTCGTAAAGAGTCTGTGGGAGATCAACGTGACTGCAAGGGCTAGCAAGCTCATAGTCACCCTAGAATAATTTGCCTTCGTTATTCATCAACAGTCTACCTGGGATATATGGACAGTTACCTGTCGCTTGGGACCACTGCCCCACGAATATAATCTTGCATACTCTCTTCCAGCGAAGCTATAACAGAACCTAGTATGAGATTTCATATCGCCTCCGCAAGAGCTGCTGAGACATTCATCTTCGATCCCGATATCGCGAAGGCATTCTATTACATCACTGAGCACTATCGCCAGGGCCGTGATCTGGCAGATGGTTGTCAACATACTTACCAAAGGCTGCAGCATTAATAATATGTGCACGAGGAGTATTAGCGGTTGATGGACTAGCGCTTATTATCATGCCCTTCATATCTACGACTTATTAGCGTAGAGTCACAGCGAAGGGAATTTCTGGCTTGCCGTGAAAACCTAAGAAACATCCCAACGTGCCACCGGCTGGGCCTGCCCCGATAATCAAGAAATCTGTTTTGATCAGTGCAGTTCCTGTTCTATTTAGGTCGGCAGTCTCCGGCTTCACAACTAATTGGGAACTGTTTGAGTTTGCCATGATGCGTAGATGCACTACGTGGCTAAGACCAATTGCGGCGTCAATTGGACTTCATGTAGAGACTAGGGAGAGTAGTACACATTTATAAACCCGTGTACATGACAGGATGTCACCCCAAAGTTAATATCATAAACAAACTAAACCATAATTCTATCTTTGACATCATTAAAAATATATGGCGCGTTCGCGTCACATGTTACATAATTCCGACAAAGTCGATGCACGATTCCGAGAAGTTCGGAATCAAGGTGCCACGATAGACATTTGTTCAAGGGATAGCCAACGGACATCGAGGGGCAATCCATATGACTCCTGACCTGGAATTAGTGAAGCACCTTGGCTCGGGTTAACTGAAGAATGCTGCTTCGATAGCCTTTTGTTAAGTTTTCTATCACGCGAAGACATAGATTGAGAATCATAATTATCTTTTCGGGATAAGTGTCGGTAAATAAGGCTCAAAGGTAGCCCTTCACTGAAATCGCACCTGGCAATATGATAGTTACAGTAGCACCGACCGCGAGATAATTATCTTGCTTGTAAACTGGAACAGTGCATTATGTGACGCATTGCTAGGCTTTATATATTGGCTTAGAGGAATATTGTAGGATTACTATAGCAATATTCAATTGCGGGGTATGATTTAACCATTAGCATTACTCTCCGAGCAGATATGCGATCGCAGTTCTCCGTCTCATTCGTCTATTTTGAAATTTAGAGAGCTTTAGCAGCCATTACACAGTAACTCAGTCTATTTGTCGCTGGCGAACGCACTAATTTTGATCAGTTCTCAGAACCGTAGCGGTGTACGTAAAAGCTGCACGCTTCTCTCGTCAGCAGCGAGACAAAGTGGGAAGATCACCAAATTTCGCCGAGCCCCCAAAACGGGCAGTGCTGAGGCTGGTAAAACGATTGGCTGGTGAGATCAACGGGCTTTACCAACACTTGCCAAAGCTGAATGAACATCCAGGGGGTATATATTACTTGGTATATTGGATAAATAAGTGCACACCCTCTAAGGCCCACATTATTCCTAAATTAGAATATGACTACTTACTACTTTAGAATAATGAATTCTTCTATATCTCTAATATTTCGTATGCCCTCCTTGAGTATCAATCACAGCCTGGCAGCGCGCAGGCATAGACCTAATAAGCTCCTAGATTTGCTTAGTTGCAATTGCATTCTAAGCCTCTACTACAACCTCTATTAATCGTAGATAAGGTTGATAAATCTCTAGATATTTCTCTTGAGAATAGTCCTTCATCCAAAGAGTCTCCATTAGATTTAAATTGAGGGAATTAGCTAGCTAGAATATAGGAGATAATCCTCTTGGCTTGTTTCTCTCTTAAGCGATATAATCCTTCATTACCTTGCACCAAAAGAAGCCTCCATTGGTAATAGTTTGCGGGGCCCAGATCGAAGCCTAAGTTACGAAGAAGTTGTTTTCCGTTTCAATCTACTAGGCTGTATGCACTCGGTGGCCTCCTAGCTAGAGCTATATTGAAGTGTGGGTTCCGATGGACATGTGCGGTCGTGTTGTTATACTTACTGGCTACGAAAATATCCTTATCGAAGTTGAAATAGACTCTATTTGACCGTTCTTGGCTTTCAAAGGTCAAGTATAGTGATTCAGGCCAACTTTGCGTCATTCCCTGCCTACATGGTCAATAGCTGGAGGTAGCGAGGACGACGGCTTTGCCAGCCCCCATCCTGGTCTCTGCACATTGATGATATCGATCCTCTGTTCCTCGGCTGCTGTCGCCCATACCTTCAGGCGAATTTCTCAAGGAAGCTTTAGGAAGAAAGATAATAGCTCTGGCGCGGCAAGGGTCACTACGGTGTTTGAGGACTTTGTAATCCTGGCCGGGAGCAAGGAGTGGCTCATTCGGATCAACCTCTCGTAATCCGGCCGAATATTTTCGGAACTGCAAACCCGAAGTCCGACATATCCTAAACTGGCCCCAACCGAGGAGGGTATATAGCTTATACAAAAATTTCTCTCCCCTAAACAAATAGTTAATTAACCATTCCCATAAGACTTCATTCTCTAGAATAGCTTGAAACTTGCTACTAAACCGCAAATTCCCTTGTCCGGATCTCGCACATTATGGCTCAAATGTCCGAATTTTTAGTTATCTTGCCTGATGGCCCGGCCGCGGCTGAGGGTCGCAAAATATACACCGAGTGAGTAGTGATAGGATAAGTGAATGTTGTAATTTGGAGAGTAATTTGGATTTAGTCAACATGAAGAGACCATTAAGAAGAACTTAGATCTCTGGCTCGCTGGAGGTATTATTTGATGTCCAACTAGGCCTTGCTGCATTTTTATATTAAGAACCTTTAACTAACATATTACAAATAAAGGGCCTATAATTGCAGGGCATGAAGTCGGGACGCCGCTTCAAATCAAGGGTTCTTGGGCGTTAGTACATGCTTCTACTCAAGAAGATGCTCTAAATCGTCTTAAGGACGACCCCTTTACTGTAGGCAAAGTCTGGGACTGGAGCAAGGCACAAGTTTTCAGTGTTATAAGCGGTCTTAGAGTGCCTTTACAAAACTCCAGATTTCAAAATAATGCATAAGGTGTAAGGGAAACTATTATGACGATACGAAACTACGTTTATGCACCCGCGGATGTTTATAAAGGGAGAGGACTTATCTTGCGGCATAAGCTGTCAGCGAAATTTTATGCAATTCAATACAAGACTTTAGTTTTTACTCTTGAGCAATTCTAATTTAAGTCTACCACAATTTGCCAGAAAGTTTGAGTAAATAGCATTCATGATAAGATACGCTGCAAATGACAAACAGTCCCGTCGTTGCATTTTATCTCACCACTTCTATTATCCCATACAAACTTCTAGTTTCCCAGAATTTGACTAATTTAAGGCCAGCTTTCTCGATCAATTCGTGGAACTGAGGCGGTGTCCGCTCAATGCCATTAATTACCCCCATTAAACTCATATCCCGCGAGTGATGATAGCGAGTATAATACCCATAATTCGCGGGAAGAGGAGAAGGAGCACTATCAATTTCGTCGCATCCGTTGGTTGTATTCATAAGCTGATCGCAGATGAGAAGGCGCGACTTTTCCGACATGCTGTCGCGGATCATGGAAAGAATTTGAACACAATAATCATCCGACCAATCATGCCTGCGGCGTATGTTAGAATCCTTCTAAAGAGAGCTATACACGCAATTCTACTCTGTGAAGACACAATAGACGTGTAGTGAAGGGATCTTACAATATGGCACGCATCCAGTAGACATCAGCTCCCTGTACTGGGTTTGTCTGGAAGAAATCATGTGCTAGAAACTTAACCCTTCCAGTATGAAGGAGTTTTGATGCTGTCTGAGGCCAAATCTCTTCTTCTGCTTGCTTTATCACCTCCGCACGATCTTGAACGACACAATTCAAGTGAGAGTGGACAGAGAGAAGTTGCATTGCAAATCCACCTAATCGCGCGTTCCGGTACAATTAGCGCATTGGTCCAAGGCATGGATTTTGAGTTTGAAGGTAAAATTAAATGAAAACTCACCCACTCCGCCGCCTACATCAACAACGGTTGCACCCCTAGGTAAATCTCCCCATGAATAGTCTATAAAATGTGTTAGACGGTACTGTATCCCTCATAGATAATTGTTATTCAAGGTGAGACCTACCGAATGGATGAGCGGCGCCAGATACCTTTCCAGCGCCAATCATTGCGGGACCAAAATTCTCCAATTCGGGTCTGGAAACTTTGCCATTAGCATCCTGTTTGAGGTGTGCCCAACTGCTGACGTCCGGCACGCCAGGATAGCCAACGCCGTCATTGCTGATCTGGGAGGGATCGACCCGTTCAGCGAGCCAGTCCCACTTAGGCTTTCTGGTACCCATGGCCTCCTGCCATGGTGTTTCGGCAGCATCGTAAGAAGCACCGTTGGGTCCTAGCAAGTACTTTGGAAGCCTCTCTGATGCCATATAAACATCGAGATGGCTATATTTTGCTGATTGTCAGCGATTTGACACAGGAATCTCCAAATTGGGTTTCGAGGCCACTTACAATGCCATAATATAGGCTCTGAATTCATCGTTGTGGACGAGAGCGGCAGATATTCTGTTATTGGCAAATAGTTCTGGGCCTGTTTGGCGGAAAATATGATTCGAGCAGAGGCATCCGAGTATGCGGGCTGTTTCAATGTGCACCTTCGTTAGCTGTTTGACTAAATCAGGGGAGTAGTGGACAGCCTCTTGTCTTTGAGAGAAACAAGGTGCTAATGCATACTTAATTTCTTCTGTTCAATCCCAGTTTTGGCAGCGATGAGTTTCACATCCATCCCATCGTCACCGGCTTCATGGAGGAGATCCGGAATACGTCGCTCAGCGGCAACCGCTAGCGCCCTTGCTTCCCAGTATTGGGCAGAGAACTCTTGTAGACGATGATGGGGTTCTGCCACCAACTCTGTCAATGTACCCGATATTGCCAGGATGGTGCGTTGAGCCTGGTGAAGACGCCAACTGGGCAGGATTTCCGGTTTGTCGGAAGGCTGGCTCTTTCTTTCTCCATTGGTCATGGACCCATTCTGCTTGGTGTACTTCTCTTGAGACCACTCATCAGTGATTGTCCGAATTGCCTCATTTAGCAGTTCGCCCAACTGAATGAGTTGGTTTACTTCCGAAATTTTCCTAGGGAAGCGCTCCATAGTTATACAGTTGTGGGTCTCAATTGCAATGCCTGTGGTATATATTTTGGGGGGGTTGATGCTTTATCCTTGGCTAGAGAATAGATGACTAGAGAATAGATATGAAATTATGAAATATACAGCCATTGGTGGCCTCTTATAAATCTATACGCCCAAGCATAAGAAAATAGCAGCACCACATATGCCTGGTTCAAATCCTCAATTCCGGTCGGTTAGCTCTCGGCTCTCTCTCCTTTGAACAAAAGTGAGCCGAAGTGCAAATTCTAATAACCCTAATTAATTACAATTTTTTTTTCAAGCCTAATTAATATATAAATCTTAGGTAATCTTTGTTAATGCCAATTCTAGAGCTTCTAAGAGAGGAGGTTATCCGAATTTCCGACCTATTCGCGTGCCGGATATCCAGGGGGGCAGCCGGAACTAATTGAAGGCTTTAATTCCCGTAGACCCGAAAAACAACTACGACGAGTGCATCGATACACCATTCGGTTAAGCCTGGCTCAAAGCCTTCTAACTCGGCCTTTTTTATGCGGAAGGGTTGTTTACTCTCTAACTCGTCGACAATTATCTTACCATTTTCATCGTTATTACCCAAGAACTGAAAGGAGTTTTAACTCCATTTATGAAAAGAAACTGTGTGGGCTCTTCAATTGGACTGGATTTTGGCGTCGGCGAATCTGAGTTTGGTCCGGTTTGCCCCTGCCAAAGCGCACAGCAACCTACTAGCCGGCAAGATATTACCCTTAAGTAAAAGTTGGTTAAAAGAAGCTAAGAGTTCTAGGGCTTCAGAAATTTTCGAACCGTTTCAAGATCTACGCTCTACTGGCGCTCTCTTTATTCTACTCTCTTATGATATTGCTCTCGTAATAAATATCCGGAATATCTGGAGCGGAGCCAACCGTTATCTAACTTGCGAGTCAGGTGCTTCTCTGAATGGACTAATAACTCTCATTTCAAGATCCAGCCTGTGTTAATACTGTGGCACGGAGAATCCCTATAGGCCTACATTATTTCTTGCGGAGATTTATATTTTTTCTAGGATTCATCAGTTCATTGAAAGAAAAGGGAAGCAACATCATGCATGTGAGCGATTCTTGTACCGTTCTCATACCATATCTCTAATACTCCTAGGTCATAGTTGTGGGTGCAGGGCCCTCTGGCTTAGTACTGAGCTTGGTATTGGCCAAAGCAGGAATAGAAGTGACATTGTTAGATAGGGAGTCTACCATAGATGCCCGCCCCCGCGCTGCGCACCTTGCGGCGCCTGCAATTCGAATGTTGAAGCGTGCTGGCATCTTGGAAGATGTTCGGTGCGCTGGCTTCATCCCAAAAAATATGGCTTGGCGAAAAGTTGACGGCACAACTATCGTGTCAATCGAAGATGTTGCGAAGGCAAAGAGTCCTGAGGCCATGACAGTTTTGCCTTTAAATATGCTAGGTGAAATAATGCTGTCCCATATAGCGAGGGATAATAAGATCTCTCTGAAGTGGAAGCATCGCGTCATAGATGTTGGTCAGGATGAGAATTCAGCATGGGCTGTTGTCCAAGAAGATGATGGGACCGAGAAAAAAATAACGGCCGACTTCCTCTGTGGCTGCGATGGAGGAAGTAGCCAAGTAAGGAAATCACTATTTGGTGCAAAGAACTTTCCGGGGAAAACATGGGATGTCCAACTAGTTGCAACAAATGTAAGAGAGCTTGAGGGTTTATAGTTCCCAGCTAATCATACTCAGGTTTACTACCCTTTCGAGAAATTTGGCTATGATGATATGAATACCATAATCCACCCTGAAGATTGCCACGTGGTTGCTCGTATTACCAAAGATGGATTATGGCGCGTTTCATATAATGAAGACACCAAGTTGACATTCCAGGAAGTCGTTGATAATCAGCCTGGGAAGTTCGAGCGATTGCTCCCCGGCAGTCCCAAACCCGAAGAGTACACACTAGTTAACATCAACCCGTACAAAATGCATCAAAGATGCTCCGACAAATTCCGGGTAGGTCGTATTTGCCTGGCAGCTGATGCAGCGCATCTTTGTAACCCATGGGGTGGTATGGGCTTGACTAGTGGTTTTGCAGACGTTGCTGGACTGGCGGAGTGTCTGGAAGGCATTGCAGCTAAGCAGGTAGATGACAGCATTCTGGATAAATACGATGAAGTGCGAAGGACTCTCTACTACTCTGTTATTGATCCCATCTCAACTGGCAACTTTCTAAGGGTCTCAACCTTAGATCCGGACAAAGCATTGGAAAAGGATCATATCTTGGCTATGTGCGCTGAAGCGAAGAAGAATCCAAAGGTTAGGGAGACTTTAGATCAGGTATTTATTTTACTTGCTCTTAAATGTGCTTCCATATTGACTTCTTGTAGGGTGCTTATGCTATTTGTCATGATTTCACCCAATATTTCAACAGTAGGCTATAAGTTGCTGTGAAGCGCATCTTGGAAGCAATGCATTATATAACACTGCATTGCAGTCTACATAGCACCTAGTCTACTTAAATATATGCTCCTATACCTCCGGATCCCTACAAAGTTGATGCTTCCATCCATAAACGTGACGGCGACGCTCGTCCTCTAGGCCAATGTGGGTCGGAAAATAGGCCTTAGATGTAGAAGGCGAGAATACATATCAGCAACATTGAGTTTAATAGGGTTATATATGTACTAATATTTCAAGGTCCGTTATTACGCCATTTGCTAGAATTGTGGGTTGGGATCATATGGTCCTTTTGTGATGATAAAGATACGATCTCTGCTCCGATCTTTCTCGTTTAGGTGCTGTCCATACTCTTCGCCTTCAGCACCAACATAAGCGACAGGGAAAAGTTCAAGATAATTGACCTTGGATATATTTTGTAATGAGAAATTTCGAATATTATTTTCTACACGTACTGTTCTAAGGGACGTCTGGGATCCATATATGATCTTCCTGACTGTTGTAGTCAACTTCCGATGACAAGGCCGCGTCCAGTAGCAAGGAGGAAGCAAAGATCTATAACATAGATCAGGCACGGTGGTGTGATCCCAATGGAAACCCATTGTTGCGTAAATATTGCTCTGGCACATGCGGCCACACATCATACCCATCTATCAACGCCACCGCCATCCCCCCATCTAGGTGATCCTGGATATGACAGTGGAATAGGAACGCCCCGGGGTTCACGACCTGGTAGCGGTATACGATCCATGCCTCCGCTCCACCCAACACAAGGGGTGTAGGGTATGTGTCGCGAATCGGCGGATTAATAAGGTTAAAGCTCTCCGGCATGACCTCCATTGCTTCAGCCACCGAGGAAAAGTTCCAGATGCCCATACCGGAACCAATAACGTAGAATTTATTGGAGTGCTTGTGTAAGGGATGCGGAGGCTGGACTGGCCCCTGTGGCAGGACAATGAGGTCCACCCACGATCCATTCTTAGTACGAATGGTCAGATCGCTAAGGTTATGTTTTGCCAGTTCATTAGGATTGAAAAGAAGCGGCTCCTCTCGATCCAGAGAGTATGGGAAGCTATCATTCTCCATTTTCCAAAGGTACGATCCGTTCGCCCGGCCGATCGAGAGGGTATATGTTTCATCGACGGTTTTGGCAGGCGCAACAGGCAAGAATGGGCCAGCCAAAGACTCATTTAGGAAGATTGTGTCGGTCGTGGCATTGGCTCCAGTGAGAGTGATGTACGGCTTGCTCGAAGCTTCCGTTGAGCCCTTGGTGTGTACACTGCCGTATGATAGGAATGCAGTCCCGCCCAGGATTTGGTTTACACCACTGACTACGGCGCGGACAGTATATTTGGGTATGGGTTGAGCTTTTAGCTGGACCATGACTGAATACCTCTGTCCATTGGCAATAGTCAAGGCGTCGGCAATTGTGGGTGTCACATACCGACCATCAATCGCATAAACCCATAGTGGATGCTCATCGATGGAAAAGACCAATGTCTGTGTTGATGTGGCGGAGATGATATCGTAGCTAACCCACTTATCTTTAATACTGACTGTGAGAACTTCTGTCGGCCCTTGACTAGCCTTGCACCCTGACCAGAGCCCGAAAGGTTCAGCACTGAAGTTGTGAGGATAGTCACCTTGAAAGAAGGACAATGTCGGAGGGAGGCATCTAGTTCTCGGTTAGTTGTACTTAAAAACTTAATAAATGTAGACACAAACGAACCCAAGATCTGTGTAGGTTATCCCGTTTAGGAAAGGCAGTATAAGCGGATTGGTGTTGGCATTGATAGTTTCCTGGTCCAAGCAGATTGCGGAGCCTTTGCCATTAATGAGGAGCGAATTTGTGCACCAAGAGTCGAGGCCAGTAGCTATTTGAGCTGCATGGCGTTCTGCTGAAGTTAGGTGTGTCCAGTCAGAGAGAAAGATTGGCTGAGTTTTTTGTTCAGCTTGAATGATTGCCTCCAGGTCCGCATGGTTATTCGTTATCAGATTGAACGGTTTCTGAACATTGCTTGCCGGCTGGACATAAATGGCCCCAAAGAGTCCATCGTCTATGTGCGCCTTATCGTGGGCATGATAGAAGTAGCTTCCATACTCGTTGGCATTCCATTGATAGAGGTAGGATTGCCCTGGCTTTATAGGGCGTTGTGAAATCCCTGGGACTCCATCTGACCACGGCGTACCAATTTGGTCAATTCCTAGTCGGTCTTGTTAGCAATTTGGTCAATATGCATTTGGAAGAGACTTGCCATGAAAGTGGATGGTGAGTTCAAATGGCAGTTTATTCTTAACAAGGAACTGTACGTCATCGCCCTGATTCACGTAAAGAGGCGGGCCAGGTAGTTGACCGTTGGTGAGAATGACCTTTCTTCCAAATCCATCCGGGGCAGCAGTCTCCCAGGTCAGTGTGATCCCAAATGGGACAACTTTTGCCTGAGACAGGGCTAAGAGGCTCATACACGAAAACAATGCAATCCACTCCATTATGCTAGAGTAAAGTGATGAAAATATAAGTCATGTGGGAAATCAACGAAAGATGCACGGTCGGAGGGTTATGGGCTGTTTTGTATCTGACTGTGGTCCGTTTGAGCGTTCCAAAGCGACCGCTTAGAATATAATTCCAAGAGCAAGCTCCGCACAGTAGGTCCGTGGTCATACAGTAATCCCTGTTCATACCGGATCTGGTTGGTATGGAACTTCGGATGTTAGCCGGAAATCCACGAATTTGTTTGGCGTGCCGGAAACCTTCCTTGTATACGGAAGGGAGATTTAGTGGATCCGTTGCACAAGATTGCATATTCAGTGGCTGAAAATGCTCTAATTCTCTAGAAGAGCGATCTGTCACTTAAGAAGACGCGAATTGAGTAGTTCTCAACTAATATGACCTCAAATTTTCAGCCCATAAATCTGGGAATTCTCTAGAACTGGAAATATATAGTTAAGGCCTTGTTCCTTAATTTAAGATTCGACGCTAGATGTGATTATACAAGCAGCTACTGTGTCTTACAGGCTATGGGATAGGATAGCCGATATTGACCTAGGACTTGGTCGAATCTAGAACGATTATCAACTTCTGGACAAAAAGCCTCAGATTCTAAAATAAAGTATGAAGCCTAATTGTTGGATTGATTCTTTTGGTGTTGAGAAGATATGGATATTAAATCTCAAGCTTCTCAACTATCGAAATCTGGGGCAGTTGCAGCTTGAAACTACGCAAAGAATAATGGGCTGAGGCAATTAATTAGAATCTAATGATTCAATTAGGAACGGAGCTACAAGCTTTAGAAACAATGGGGCGAATTCACAGGCGCAAACAACATTACACCCGTAATAAACTTATAACAGTAGCGCTAATAAAAGGATCTATTTCCGACTAAAAGGAGATGATTCTGGCTTGAAAGGGGAGAATGCGTTTTCGGGGGAGGGGTTTCAAGGTCATGTGGCATTCTTCGTATTACGGTATTCTGGTATAATCCCGAATTACTCTCCGAGTAAAAATAACGGTGGAAAATTGCGGCAACTGTACTGTATGGTGCTTAACAAAAAGAGGTGTGTCGTTTCACAGCAGACCGGATTACTGGTAAATGAACCTGCGCGCTGTCCAATAGACGTCAGTATACCATTTTCCTACTGTATGTTTTACGCGACTGGGTCTACTGTAATAGTCCGGTATAGTGAGAAAATCCGGTAACAGTCGGCTCGTCGGTCAACTGCTACTGTACGTACAACTCTTTTGCCGACCTGCCTAAGGCAGGGGAGAATGTCCGCCGGTTACACCGCATTTTACGCCAACAGTTGGTGGTTGGTTGGGCTTACTCAGCGCTAGTAATTTGCTTCTAAGTTCGGATATAAAGTTGTGCTCCTTACCTGCGCCGCCTCTTTTTAAAATATCTGTCATTTTCTACCTCGAAGTTACTGGTTCCAAGCAATTGAAACTCCATATACTCTTGAAAGCAGTAGTAAAAATGGCCCAGGAGATGGCGCAACTTAAGCAGCTGCAGACTGGCATGAATGCTGCATTCGATAAGATCTTTAAAGCTGTCGAAGATGGTCCTAATAATAGTGGGGCGATAGCTGCTGCCAAGGGGGAGCTTGCTACCATGGCTCAGGTGACTCTGGGATCAGCTCTTGGGCCCGCTTTCTCTATTATCGGTTTGTCTGCTCAGGTGAGTTCACGAATTGACAAAGACAACCTAGAATTAAAGCTCATGTCTCCTAAGCATATTGCATATACGGCGGTGCGAATTGCGATAGATCTGAATCTCTTCGAAATCATCAACAAGCCCACGAGCCTCGATGAACTTGTGAAAAAAACAAAAGCTGACCCCCTGATTCTGCAACGAATTATTCGAGCAGTAAGCTCTATTGGGTATCTTCAGCAGACAGCTGTAACAGAATGGGCGCCTACTCCACTTACTCAGGCACTAAATATCCCGGGTCTTCGTGACTGGTTAATAGCACATTTTGACCAGCGTGTAGTTATCAGTGGAAACTTTCCGGCATGGCTTAAAAAACGTGGATACCAAACGACAGGTTCAAGCGTCGACAATGTGCTTACTGAGACCCTTGGAGAACCTATCTGGGAGTGGTACGCAAAACATCCCGAGGCTAACGTTATCTTCGACTCAGCTATGAGTATCCAAGAGAGTTTTCCCAAAGAAATGACGCCACCCTACCCATTCTCAGGAGACGTGGGCGAGCTTCACACTGATTCTGATGCCGTTACCCTCGTCGATGTTGGTGGAGGCTATGGGCAAGCAATTAAAGGTCTTCGAGCACAGTACCCAGACATTAAAGGACGCTTTATCCTACAGGACCTTGCCAAAACCGTCAACCAGATTGATGTTGACCAGGCGAAGACAGAAGGCTTTGAGCCTATGGTACATGATTTCTTCAACCCACAACCTATCAAGGGAGCTAAGTATTATCACCTCCGTCGTGTACTGCATGACTGGAACGATGGACCTAGTATCAAGATCCTTGAGGCCACTCGTTCCGCTATGATAGATACGCCAAACTACTCTAGACTATTGATTCATGATTTTGTTCTGCCAGATATCGGCTGTGGTTTCAGTGAGGCGATGGTTGATCTTATTATGATGCAGGTCTGTGACGGAATGGAACGAACTGAGTCACAGTGGCACGAGCTGCTAGGAAAGACTGGGTTTAAGATTGTTAAGATTTGGAAAGCAGATGCAGGCACTACTGCTGTTATCGAGGCTGTAGTTGTTTGAGGATGCGCTTATAGAATCTGTTAGAAACTCGACCACCCGGCTAGAATATAAGATGATCTACTTCCTCGGCAATACAGCTCCTAAATTGCTCTTTCTCGTGTTTACTTGTAGTTTGAAAATTCCTTTTAAGCTAATCTGACGACCTGATCCAATCCTCCACAGAACTGGGAGGTAGATGTAAGGCAAGCCTGTCTTCAAGCAGGGTTAGTTTAAAAAATACGAGATATAATTTATTGCGTGGTCGCATTCTTAGAAGACTGCTTAAACAACACGTCCGGTGTACAGAATTGAGGATATTTGAGAGGCCAGGATGTCTCTAACCTCTAGGAGTTTATATAACGAAGTCTGGGTTACTGGTTGAACCGATACATGCCCGAGGCAACAACGTCAGATGGGGCATCAAAGCCACTGTAATGCGTACTGCATTGCGCACTGTGTTGCGTACCTTATTGCATGTAGGTTACGAATCAGTAGCAACGGCAGTTAGGATCGGAATTGTTTTGAGAGCTTCTTTATGTCTATGAAGAAGGCCGAGTAACTAGCTGTATTCAAAATGAGTAACTCTAGTCAACTTGAGACACTGTGTCCTTATTCTCACCCATCTTCCCATATTGCCGATGAGTTGTGTTGTAGCCTTTTAATAATACTTTATATAATAGATATAAATTAAGAGCCTTTATAATAAATAGGGTTAATCCTTTAAATAACTAATTAAATTAAAGGCTGTTATAATAAATAGAGTATTGACTAGCTAGGTAAATACTGCCCCTCCAGAGCTCTGTCCAGTATTTATCCATAATTTGGTCGAAGTTTACCCGTCAGCTGGTTATACAATAACTTCAGGATTTACGTGTAGCGGGGTAGATTATATGATTAATAGCCAGCCCTGCTCTGTTTAATGGCTCGCGACATATCTGCAAAGAAGATGCATAATACTCTACTAAGTCTCTACTTGATTAACAGTGAGGGAAACTATATAAACACACGACATTGTTTTTCCTATTAGTAGCTGATCTCTATTTAAAGATAGCCAAGTATTAAACTAGTAGACGTAATCGCTGAATTCTTATTCTTTTTCCGGCTAGAAGTATACAGCCCTCTAACCTATCCAAACTTTTCTATATGACAAAGATATCTTAACTCCTGGCTACGCCCCAACGCCGTTTATGATGCTCAAGTATCTCCCTCTTATAGGCGATACAAAGCCCTATTCCTTTCTACTAGTTTCGGCCATATTCTACCCTCTTATAACCCTTCGCGATTAAACTCAACACTCCGCGCGCCCTCCCTGAGAAACTTTAACTACCTTGTAAGAAGAAGCCTCCGTAATAGGCTGTTTGTTCACATTTGTTGTTATCGCCCCGATAATATCTCTCATATTTCTGCCACATCTACTATCTTTATACAAGCAGAGCGCGAAAGCCCCATTCTGCTCCCATGTAATAGTCCTCATACCCGAAGACATCGAGGAAGCTATCAAGAAAGATGTTTAGTATAGTTCTATTTTGGTCGTAGGAAGGATTCGATATACATGTTCTGCATGAAGTACTCCTCACCTCACCGGCGATGTAGTGCGGCTTCCACCTTGCACTGCCATACCAGGCGTCCAAATCCCAGTGTGAAGCAAGAGCACTTGTACAGAGAGCCAGAATGGTGGCAGCAGCAGCGAAAGAGAACTGCATCTTAAGAGAGGTGAAGGGGGGATGTGTGATTGAAAGATGGGATAGCGTATGTAAAAAGTGAGAATTTTATTGGTAGTCGGGTTAATAGAGGGTGATCGTGTCAATGGATGCTATGAATGATAATGTAAAGGGGAAGAGGTTCTAGTCTCTCTCTATATAATAAATGCTTCTGCTAGGTATTTATTATCTTTAGAAGACAAAGGAGTACTGGGCTGAGACAATCCTCGATCCAACTTGTTGAAAAACATATGGATTGCTACAGCACTTTTCGGGACAGCGAGATAGTTGCAAGGCAGACTAGAACCGCAGATGCTACAACTAGGCGTCAAGCGGAAGCCGATCGAAGAACTAAAGGAAGGCAGTGCGGAACAATTCCAAACGGGGATTCAATAAACGACCCAATCGCAGGCTACACTCAGTTGTACAGAGTTAATTCTGATCTCTGTGCATCTTAGGCGATCTACAAAAAGGAATCGTTGGGTGGCGGAGTCGTTGGGTGGTGAAGATGCGGCTGTGTTGGTTTTTAACGTTTACACCAATACTAACAAGCCTACTTAAATTACTGCAACAGCCGCAATCTTTACCTTAATAGCTTAGAATCCCCTTGACACACGCTCTCTCCTCTACACATATCTGGCATTCATCTCTCTGTCATCCTCACTCCCATCGCCACTCCCGCTTTAGTAGAATCAGCCGCTCTATCTTCAAGTAACAATAACCCCAGGCTCACGGCGCAACCACAGCCGCAACCATGTCCACCCCATCTCTCCGATACTACACGGACATCGCCTTCGAACAACTCCCCATTACCGATGAGGCCGCCCAGGCCATCACCAACAAGTTCCAGGAGCTGCGCATTGAATATAAGGAGATCAGACGCTCAGAGACTAGAATCAGGTGGCTTACGAGCAAGATGGCTTCCGCGGAGACTTGGAAGGCGATGATGGATGAGGAGAATAGCATTGTTGGAGGTTATCAGATGGGCATCGCTGATTTCGCCCCGCCTTTAAGTGCTTGATATATACTTAACCACGTACTTCTATTCTAGTACTTATGATACGCGAATATATATCCTTAGGGCTATAAGCTCTCTATATCTAGGAATACCAGGCACAGATCACCAGAGGGGTCGATTCTACTTGGTCTTCACAGTAAGCCTCGGCAAGGAGGGCCGAGCCGATAAGACCCTGCAGGATAAGCCCGACCTCATTTGAGTGTGGGTGGCTGCTGTCAATATCGCAATCCGTGGGTTAATGGTATTGAATAGACATCCCCAGTCAAAGACACTTATCGGGTAGCCTGAAGATGGACTACAAACGGCGGTCCAAGCCTCCATCACGCCACGCCTGGTTATCCATGGCGGGGTAGGGAACATCCTCCGCGTCAACTTACCGCCATAGAAATACCAGCAATACCACGACTCCCTTCTTCGCATCCTCTGCAACGCACACCACTACCTCACGAACCCTTCATCCCCCTCTCATACGACCTCCCTCGATGCTGTCACACGCGCTGTCACCCTTCTAGAAGACAGCCCGCTCTTCAACTCCGGCCACGGCGCCGTGTTCACCCGCGATGGCATCAACGAGCTCGAAGCCTCCGTCATGGTATCCCGGGGCAAGAAGAAGCGTAGTGTTGGCGTGATGGGCCTGCGGCACGTCAAGAACCCCATCAAGCTCGCCCGAGAGATGCTGCTACGCGGAGAGAAGGACCTGGACGGCGGCAACGGGGAGCATCGCGGGAACCGGAGCGCAAGGACACCCGCAGCTGCGTAAGCACAGTGCGGAAAAGCTTGCCGCAGAATGGGGATTGGAGATGGTGGACCCGGAATACTTTTTCGTGCAGGCGCGGTGCTCATCCCGGTATTGGCAAAGTGCCCTAGCTACCCATATTAGTAGTAGGTCCCTCACTGTAGTCCTACTCCCGCTAGTCCACCTGCACTGGCCGCTGCTCCTATTACCCCTATAGGAGTGGGCAATTAGCCTGGCCCCGAAATAGGAGGAGCCACTACTTAAGTCGAAGAAGGGCCGCCGCGTCTTTCCTAGGAAGAAGCCGATTGCATTGTACTTCGTAACACTGATTAAACTATTGAAACCCTTTTCGATGTCAAAGCCCTTACTGCAGTTTATATTTAGCAACATTTCATCCGAGATACAGTTGATTTCCTTTAACTGCAATAAGTCTTGAAGTATTTCTTTATTCTTATTATAGCGGGCCACAGTTGTATTACTAGTGGTTTAAGAAATCTCTATCAAACGAGTGACTGCCTTGACTATGTCTTTAAGCTCCTTAATGTCGTTATATACGATAACCAGCTCTCGATACGTCTTGGCTATAATGTCATAGATTTCTTTGGTGCGGTAGTCGCCTATTAGCTTGTAAATACGCTCGATCAGGCTGTAAAGATCTTGCAGCAATGCCTTAAAGCTACCTTTATCAACTATAACCTATCAAACTTGTGAAGGATAAGTAGTGATATCTTTAGCATTCTTGGCTCCCTTAGACATCTACTTAATAATATAGTTAGTTCCTAGTAGGTACTTGCGTTCTTCTTTAGTCCTCTTATAAGCTACAGCTAGACTTGAAATGTCTATGATAGTATCTATATCTATAGTACTTTGATTAATTGCTGTTTTATCCTGTTCTTAATATAGGTTAAGCTTATTCTTCCAGTATATATTGATATCTCTAAACTCTCTAAGTAACTATCTTATATAATAAATAATACTGTAGAGCTTAACGGTATTTGTCCTAAGTATCGTTGTAACATACAATCCTTAGGTAACGTTAATCAAGCCAACTGCTTCACTTTATGCAAGTAGCCAGCTGTACTTAATTATAAGCTGTAGCTGATATTATTTACATTCCTTAGGCATATCAACTATAGAAGAGAGGAATTTGAAAACTTATTATTTCTTAGTAAAGGACTATAATTATATGTTATAGGCTAACTTACATCTAGTAGAGTTATTAAATATATCAAACATTAATAATGCTATACTAAGTACAATACCGCCCACCGTTGCTGGATCCATTATATGATGCAACTTTAATAATATATACCAGTGACAAGAGACGCTAATCACAGTCGACGGCAATAGTTAGCTGCGTACGATGATTTCTATCTATCACTAAGATATTTAAGAGAGTAAAAACTATGTTATTGTTATCAAAGGAGCTGCTTCTTACAAAGACTAAGTCCCAAATCCCCAAATCCTATTCTGGTCTACAGATTAGCCGTAATTATAAGCCTCGCTCCAGTAATACACATGGGATATCCTGACGTGAATGATCCGCCTCAACCTCCATAGCTATCGTAGCTTTTTGGCCCTTATGATGAGCTACAAGTTCTCTATAAGGTCGGTTTGTAGCTGCTAACTCGCCTGAGTTTGGCTTTCTCCTTCCTTAGTTGCGACGCAAAGCCGTAAATTAGAGCCGTAAATCAGGGTCGAATGCCGTAACCTCTGCCCAGGAGATCCCGTTTGCCATTCAAGTACGTAGAAATTCCCCTCTCTTCCGTGACTGCTAGATATACGAAGCTCACTTGGAGCACACAGGAACCTAATGGTGATACCGTCTTCTCCCTGCTGAGGCATGACTGGGATGAGCTAAATGGTACGGCTAAACACTGAGTAGGGTTGATAGGCTGCGATAGAATCGATCCGTGAGTACGTTAAGGATTAGGTCGCTTCCGACAGACAGGAGGCAGCTGGAAGATGTCTCCATAAAATGAGACATTTATGCCCCACAAAGAAAATGCGAAAAGGCTGGTAACAGCTTGTCAGTTAAAGAGAGCGTCTGGACATCTACCACTGACTTCTGTTCGGTAATTAGAAATCACTGATCACTGAAGGCAGCTTGCAAGGACTATGGCGTGTTGACAGATAGATCTGATTTCTTCCTCTTGAGTGAGACTGCAGGATGCTATGCAAGTCCTCCCAGTGATATTACAGGCGGAGGTACCTATAGGAGGTCGGAAAGGGCTGGTTCCGCTTCTCGGCTCCTATTACAAACTCTCGGATCAAAGAACACATCTTAAACGCTCTAATGGCTCTCTAGATCCGGCAACGCCGCCAACGGTTAGAGACCGGAGCGGCATGTCTCAAGCAAGCACTTGAGAATATTGCTTGGCCAAGTGTGCAGCTCCCTCTTTTCCACATTTAATGAGACCGGTGACAAGTCTATTGAAATCACATGTGCAATAGTGCTCTCGGCCATGGCCTGCTCCCAAATCTAGGAGGTTATGTTGTATCGCCAAAGGAGAGGAGACTAGTCGTAACTATGGTCCAACTCCATAGCGCCTAGGCGGTTGAGGAGATCCATGCGGGTAAAATCCTATAGCGGCCGTCGGCGAGCAAAAGTCTCAAAGTCAACTAACCGGTGCCCACCTACCTGTTTTTGAGGATCGTCGTCAATCTCGGAGTCCGAATCCGAGCGTTCAGCTTCCGGGCTTGCATAGAAAGCTTGTGGACGGGTGTGCGAGCGGTTACAGGCCCGGAAGGCATCAATATACGACATGAAGATCTGGTGATCGACCAACAACAGGTCTTTCCAGTCCACAAATGGGCAATGGAGATAGGTTTCCCCCGTCAGTAGCCCAATAATTCGGCGGCTTCGGGTTTTCGAATACGGCGGGAAATAGTTATTGGCCCGCGTGCTCGTACAGCCGAATCTTCCATGATAACTAATATTTAGGTACTGTAAATAGCAAAAGGGTGATTGGCCCGGTAGCACCGTATTTATATTTCCTGTTCCGTAAGGTGGCATAATAGTCCCAGGACTTCGTAGTAAACACAATACATTATTAAATCAGTGAGATCTTGGAAGATGGTGTTTGAGGGATAAAGCATAATAACTTCGGATTAATAACTCAAAGAGCTCAAACCGCAAGACTTTGGTCACCTTTAGAGTCTAGGGCTTATGTAGAGCATGAATAGTAATATTTGACTTAAAATGCCAGTATATGAGTTGATTCGTTAGTTAATTCAAAATATACTCACCTCTGCCACTGACAAACGATGCTAGGCTGATTAATCACTATAAGCATTGGAATATTTCAAACTGATAAACTCAACTAATGGCATTGTCATTGCATTCACACTAGTTAACTATACAGACCTAATGCACACACCAGATCGGCTTTTGCAAAAAATTAAACTAACTCCTCTTCAGAGCAAACTCCCCAAAGAAATCGCTTATTCCTTTGTGGTTCTCGATGTCAAGCACCATTGAAATATCTGCCGAACATCAGTATCCGAAGAACAAGGAGGAAGAGGACGCTTACATTGATCTGGACGGACAATCGCGATGGCGCCTTTCTCAGGATGGACTCCGTAGAATTCATACGCATGCCCATGTCCGCTATTGTAGCTTTCATCATCAATGTATACCTTATGTGGGTCTAAAAGTGTCAATAGCTGGATTTAATGGATGATTGGGGCAAATCCTACCTCTCATGCGCCACTTGCCAGTAACTGGGGAGAAACACTCTGGTATTTGACTCGGCTCTATCTTTATTCGTTCACCATTTAGGACCAAAAGCACTTCAATAAAGCTGTCAATGTCTGAGCCCGGAGGTAAATGTTTTTGAATCGGACCGGTTACTGAGAAAATGTATTCCCCAAGCTTAGGCTGTTAGCATGTCCGCTAATCGATTTGAATCATACTATACCTTGTTCAGTCTACTGTAGGCCGCATCCTGACGAATATCTCCTGCAAAGATCAAGATCCTCCATCGTCCATCAGCTGGGAGGGCGTTAACTAGCTGCATTGCTCTTGCATCGCAGAATCGCACCACTTGGGTAGTCGGAAATCGCATCCCAACTTTTAGGTTCGTTGCTAGATCTTGGCTACTTCCTTGCGCTCGAGTGATAGAGGAGTCCTCGTAAAGTATAGTCACGCCAGCTGTAAACGCACCAGCTTGGACAAAGATCTCGCTGAAATCTATATCCCCATTCATTTCCTTGACGTTTGACGACATCTGTTTCGCCCAGAGCCTGTCAAAATCGATCAATGCATGCGCTACCTTTTCTCGTTCGATATTGTAAGTCCTTAACAAGTCTGGACTAGTTTGCCCTTTCAAGACTGACGCAAGCTTCCATCCAATATTATACCCATCTTGCAAGCTGACGTTCATACCTTGGCCAGCCTTTGGCGAATGCGTATGGCATGCATCTCCAGTCAAGAAGACACGATTATCTTTCGAAAATTGATCAGCAAGGCGTTGTCCGATCGAATAAGCCGACCACCAGAACGTCCCTGCAAAGTCCATTTTATAGGGACGGAAGATTTGACGCGCTCTATCTTGCAGGTCTTCCAGTTTCACATCTTTTGCCACCGTCCCTAAGGGAAGCTCTATATAAAATCGGACCATGAAGCCTCCTTCTCGGGGAATAATAACAAGGCTACCCGCATCAGACTGCACTACCACCTGCTTCCTAATATCTGGAAAGTCCGTCTGAGGAAAGATATCCATAACGCCCCAGACCGAGTCAGAAGTATCTCCAATCATGTTAAAGCCAAGCGATTTTCGGACAGCGCTATGCGCACCATCACAACCCTAAAAGTATTCAGCAAACAGTCCAAAAAGAAAAGGTCAACAAACCTACCAGGGCATATTTAGCATTAAATACCTCTTCTTTTCCATCTTTTTCTGTCCTTACAGTCACAGGATAAGCATCTGCATCGCTTGCTTGCGCCTCATCAACCTTAACCTCCAGGACCTTATAGCCATAATCCACCTCTAACCCATTAAACCTCTTCATAGCCTCCAACAAAATTCCATGAACCCTAGCCTGATTTAAAATAACCCGTGGATGAAACGACAACCCTGGCGTTGTGCCTTCTGCGCTCCTTGTCCTCACAATACCCATTCCTGCTGGATCGGGATTCCAGAATGTGCCTTCACTCACATGATAACCCTCTCTCAATAACTCTTCAACGATCCCGAAACTCTCGAATATCTCCACAGATCGGCACTGCATACCGTCAGCCTGCCCTATTTCTAGCGGTCCAGAGCGACAATCAACAATCTTGCAGTGGATGCCACAACGCGCAAGCCAGGTCGCAGCAGAGAGACCGGCGGATCCACTGCCGCAGATGAAGACGTCGACTTGTTGTGGCATTTTCGACAGTGTATCGTATCAAAGTAAATTGAGTGAGATAATTAGTGGATCGCCAGCCAGTACGGGTGCTCCAATGCGTAGAAAGCTTTTCTCGTGGGAGTTTGCTACTAGTAAATGATGTCGCTAGTTGTTTGCGACCGACCATTATAGAACCTCTTACGAAGTATTTCGTGTAGGACAACGTTTCGGATATTCGGCTTCGAACTTCCGATTATTTATCCTGGCAGCAGGGTAGATTTTCATTGTCAACTGCTACTGCAACTACTGCCGAATTCAAGCAGAGCTCTCCGGACTTCGGATCTGGTATGTTCTCAGAGCCAGAACTAGTACAGTCGGTTATAATCCTCGAATCGAGTACAAAGGTGTACACGCCCTTGAGTCTTTATAACCATAGGACGATTGTCTAATTAACCTAAATTAAAGGTCTTCTAATTCCTAGTTGAAATCCCTTATCTCCAGGGCTCAGCTATGTTAGGCCAGACTTGGCCAAATCCAGCCGCCTCTTCCGCTTCAGGAACAATAACTCAGCACAACCATAGTGGCGTAGGCAGCCGAAATATCCTTTCTTTTAAAGATTCGTGCTCGTGCCTTGTCCCATCTCTCTGGGCAATCCTTGGATCATGTTGTGTGCTTGGCTGTGGTGATTGATTAAGCGGTGGTGCGATTGTAGCGGGGACTCGGATATGCAGGATAATTAGTACAACGCAGTTAGTTCCGGCGCTCCTGTGATACTGCCCAAAAAGGGTAGCACTACTTAGTGTATACCCACCACTAGATCAAAAAAGGATAATATGCTTGAACATAGCCGAAAAAGGTAAGTGATTTGTATGGCGTCTTTGTAGCCGCCTAACATCCGCACCGGCCGTGCACCAGGAGGATGATGAATAATGATAGTTGTGCCGCTAGGTAGTGGAGCATGTTCTTGGGGCCTTCGGATATAGAGATGAATCGTGAGGCCCCATTTTAGAGTTAGATGATTCTGCTTCTTGACCTTTTGCTTTCAATCTTTGCTTTCACGCGAGAATTTACACCATCATGATTGAAGAGAAGGAAAGGATATCTTCATCCCATTCTCCCGACGATGGATCTCCCACGTCCACGGCTGTGGAATCCAAGCGGGAAGAAGATACCGATTACGACTCACCCATCGATAACGTCGAACCCAAACCCGGGCGTCCTCCGATTTCTCTTCCCCGCGAAATCGCCTTTGTCTTCACTGTATGCACGGCACAGCTCATGACCCAGGCAGGTCTGGGCCAAGCAATCGCACCTCTACGCATCATAGGGGCCTCATTTGGCGTTGACAATGACCCGGCGCAACTGGCCTGGTTTCCAGCAGCGTACTCCCTCACGGTCGGAACGTTCATCCTCATTGCTGGCCGACTCGGGGACCTCTATGGCCATAAACGATTGTTCGTCGTCGGCTACTTGTGGTTTGGTCTCTGGTCTCTTATCGCTGGGTTTGCTGTGTATAGTGGCCCCATACTCTTCGCCTGCTGCAGAGCTTTCCAGGGCATTGGTCCCGCTCTCTTGCTGCCGAACGGAATTGCCATTCTTGGGACGACATACGAGCCAGGTGTGAGGAAAGCGATGGTCTTCAGTGCTTTTGGGGCGTTGGCACCAAGTGGATTCATTGTTGGCGCACTCTTCTCGTCTCTTTTCGCAGAGTTCGTTTGGTGGCCATGGGCCTACTGGGTCATGGGCATATTCTGTTTCCTCTTTGCCATCGCTTCGATTCTTCTCATCCCATACACCCAACCGCCACAACCGTTCGACAATTCGCAAAGTATATGGCTGCGAACAGACGTCGCCGGATGTCTCACCGGTGTCAGTGGGCTCGTGCTTGTAAACTTTGCGTGGAATCGAGCCCCTGCGGTCGGATGGAGTGAACCCTATGTCTATGTCCTGCTCATAGTTGGGCTTATTTTCCTTGTCATTTTTGGACAGATTGAAAAACGGACAAAATTTCCCCTAGTTCCGATCGCCTCCATGACTGCGGACATCGGGTTTATTTTTGCTTGTGTAGCTTGCGGATGGGCGGCGTTTGGTATTTGGCTTTACTACGCCTGGCAGTTTGTGGAAAAGCTTCGCGGAGTATCTCCTCTTCTCACTACCGCACAATTCACTCCTGCAGCCATTACTGGATTCATAGCTGCCATTACTACCGGGTTGGTTTTCACTAGAGTGACAGGGAGCGTCCTAATGATAATCGCTCTTACGGCGTTCTCCGTCGGCCCAATCCTGTTAGTAACTGCCCCCATAAATCAAACATACTGGGCGCAATTGTTTGTTGCAATCATCGTTATGCCATTTGGAATGTATGCTGTTCACTCCGCTGCTTTATCGCACGATGGAACTAATGAATACAGGGATATTTCCTTCCCAGTGGCAACACTGCTGCTCTCCAATGCTATGCCACGAGAGCACCAGGGATTGTCAGCCAGTCTAGTGGCTACTATCATCAATTACTCCCTATCACTAGCCCTGGGATTTGCAGGAACGGTAGAGGTACATGTCAATGACGGCGGCAACGACCTTTTGAGAGGATATCGAGGAGCCTGGTGCTTATCTATAGGACTGAGTGTACTGGGCATCGTCCTGGCTATGTTTTATGGGTTGTATGAGCACCGAAAATCTAAAAAGACGACAACCGATTCACCGAGCAGCACAGAGGATAAATGATTAAATTCAATTAGTGTACTGTACTGTACAGTCACATCAAGATATATGTACGATTCTGAGTAACCCCTTGTCATATGACTTCTCTTGGTAAACAGGCTAATGGTAGAAATAGTTGTGGTATTTGTGTTATTCATCCACATTTTAGTCTCCATTTTGGATACGTCGAGATTGGTGGCCATAACACAATTGCAAGAGCGCGAAATCCGACTTTCGATACAGGTAGCTCACCTATAGTCTTGGAACAAGTGGAGCATGCATAGCAGTTAATTTATTCCCCTACTCTGTTTAGTATTAGTCTTTCCTTTTCCAATTGCCTTGTCATTCATAATTATCCTTCACGTTAGTGCATGAGACCCTGAGCTATCCCCGTAGCCGCTTAGTAGGTTGCTTCGCTCCTAGCCGGTAAAAGCAAGTGCAATGGCCAAGTATACGCATGGGATAGATTGAAAGTTAGAGTAGTTAAGATAGATGAGATAGTTAAAGGCTAAAAAATATCGTATATCTTTCAATAATCCTGATGAGTTAAATAAATTCGTAGTTCATTGTTTCTAACTGTATTTTATTGTGCTCCTCTTAAGTCTCTACTCTTAGAGTATCACGAAATAAACTTCCTGGGCCTAAGCTCCATTATGGCACACAACTTCAAAGTTTATATTGGAGCCTGGATGAATAACAAATGCTCCATAATAACCTGGGTGATAATCGTTTCGCAGGCCCGGCTCGCCATTAGAAGTTGCGCCTGCCTTAAGAGCAGCGGCATAGAAGTCTTTGACTTGCTTAGTGTCTATATAAAATATTAGCTAGGATTGGATAACAATGGAAAGGAAGAAAAAGGTGGTAAGTGAGAAGGGAAACTAACTCTCGGCGCTAAAGGCAATGTGCCGTCGAACTGCTGGTTCCTTCGTGTCAACTGCATTTACCCAGAAGTATGGCGTGGTCTCGCCCATTCCTACAAGTGTAGGGACAGGGCGGAACCTATCGAAGATATGTAAGCATATATAATCCTCGTGCAATTGTAATATATCCGTGGGCAGATGCTAATGTCCCTGCTGGAGCGAAAGGTGAACGAAAGTCATATAAGGGGCTTGCTTACATCTCTTTAAAGCCCAGGTGTTGGAGAGAGGTAGTGAGAAAGGTAATGATATTCTCGAATTGGTCCTGCGGGACAGGAACAGAGAGGTGGTCAAGAGGCATGATGGAATGCAAAGGTGAAATGTTTATAAGATGGGAATTTGATTGAATGTTTCTTGATGTTGTTGACTCTATGTTGGAAGGAATTATAACGCGTATTTATATTTATTTGTCTCAGTGATCGGACTCCGGGTCCCCTCTATTACGCCGGTAATGTAGTACAAGTTAATGCATTGAGTGAGCAGTCAGTTCACAGTATTTCCCATTGAAACACACATATTGGCAGCTGAGAGCATGCATGACCGACGCGCGAAAGGAACGCGGAGTCACATGAAGAGATGCCGATCAGCGGCACAGAGATGGACTCAGATTTCTAATCAACCACCTTGGATATGTAATCGATGCTGTAAGCTGGCTACCTAAATTGCCTACATTTACGTGATCGATTAGATAGCATTGGCGCCATTATAAAGTAAGCACATTCATTTTTAAACCTTAAATATTTAGACCAATTAAAGTGTTAGGACCCGCTATACTAAGGTAAATAAAGAGGATGGCAATTATAGCCTTTAGCCTATAATTTTCACTAGCCGATTTAATATAATAATAGTACTACTCAGATTCTTAGATGCTAAGAATTAGACCTTATTTTCATACAGGATAATGCCTCATTCCATAAAACTCCTGTTGTAATTACAGCCATTCAGCTCGATTTGTAATTACAAGGCTCGGTAAAAGTTACTTGGCGGAACATCTGAATTCTGATTTATAACACAATAGATGAATGGTGTGGAACTTCAAGTGGCCTGTGCGGTTTCCGGTATAGATTGGAAGATATTTTAGTATAAGGTAGATATATCGGAAAACTGGCAAAAAGAATTCAGATTGGCTGGTATTCTGAGAGATTCGGGTACACGCACATGGTTTCTGCGTTGATAACCGAAAATTTTGGTATATTCCGAGAATATATATTTAGCGAGTCCGGTATATATCCAGCTTCTACTGGTTAGCACGCATCCGGCCCGAGCCTGTGCATACTGTCACGGTTATTGTAGAAATATAAGTTTTATCAATGTGTGCCTGGCCCTCTTTGCGCGCTTCGATTGCAAATCCTTGTGCAAGCTTCTCTTCTATCTTCGAAAGATTGACCGCTGAAGATTTCACCATGACAAAAGAAGCGATTTCAAAAGAAGCGAGTTCACCCTCCGATGGCTCAGCCACTCCACCCTCTGTTGAAGCCTTTGATCATGGGAAACACAGATCCACATACGAAAAGGTTTATAACTTTTTCGGCTTCACGAAAGCCTATAATTTTCCCATCTGTAAGTTTCTAACCGCTAGCTTCACTAAGTCACATAATCTCGACTTGTGCTAAACCGTTTCCAGATGTCATCTTTGCTGGCGCTATGGTTGGCTATGTCCTCCATGCCCTGCAATTCTACAATTACGACCAGATTTTGTCCATAAATATGTTTCCTGGAAACTGGTATTATTTCCATTCCGGGCTTTACCGAGTTGGAATATTACTGCATATAATTGGGTGTCTTCCTGCCGGTTTGCTAGTGGTTCTCCAATTCACACCCTCAGTCCGACATTGGAACATTATGCTCCACAGGATAAACGGATACATAATTATGACTCTCTATCTAGTCGGAAATATCGGGGCATCTATTGCACTCCGACATCTTGACGATGGAACAGGAACCGACATTCAAACGGCCAAGGCCATGCTGATTATTATGACAACTACCTCAATGGTCCTAGCATATTGGAATATCAAATGCTTGCAAATTGACCAGCATAGGGCTTGGATGATTCGGGCCATTTTTCTCTTTGGCTCTATTATCACGTCCGCGGTGATTGACAATATAGCCGCAGTTATTATTTCGAAGATTGGGACATATTATCAAGTTTGGTCATGCGACCGGATAGATTTTCTTTACAAGCAATTTGGCTTTAATGGGATACTAGAAGAGAAATATCCGCAATGCTTAGTTCCTAATGGGACATTAGATGGCATGGTTGTTGTTAAAGCGATTCATACCGTCTTGGCACCTGAAAGCGCAGGAGCGTCTGGGACTGTCCCTTTTGGTATGGCGGTAAGTTATCTTCCTACAAGAATCTCCTTTCTACTATATAACCATATACAAAAACTCAAATGCTGATAATAATAGATGTGGGTTAGTATTATGCTCCACGTGATTGGAGTAGAGCTCTATTTGAAGCTCACACCAAGAGAAGCAGAAAGACTACGTCAAGTTAGTTATGAGAGGCAACTTGCGGCAGGCTTTAAAAATCCTGGAAATGCTGGCTTGGTGGTTAGTCGGTTTGGAGATGCGGACGAGTGGAAGCCAAAAGCTGTATAAATTCGAAAGGAAGTGGCCAGGATATCAAGACCTAGTTATCTCGAACAACGCAACTGGCATTAAAGAACCTAATCTTTTACTGTAGTCTAAGTGTAGCTTCGAGTAAGCTCGTAAACTATATTATCCTTCAAGATGAGGTCATATATCGTTTAAATTCATCGAGTGTTCTGCATTTAATGTGCATTTAACAAAATATTGCACATTTTATAATATGAAGCTGTTACAAAGTACCGTCCTAATAAAATAATCCTCCACCATATTTACGTAAGGTTCTGGGCAAGGGAGGCCTTCTTACAAAATACTGCCTGGCGCAGGCCGTATATTGAAGGTAGAAAGGCAAGGAGTAGAGGGAGAGAATGTGAGATAGCCCCAGGTCAACAATTCCCAAATGAAAGTTAGATTGGGTCCGAAACTAGGACACAAAAAAATTCATATGCTATATAATGAAGATCACCTAGACTATATCATTCTAACACTTCTCTCACAGGCTTCTATAAATCGTTCTCTTCCATTATCCTCCTATCCCAAGACCACGCCGAATCAAGGGCGCCAGTTGTTTAACCTGGGGAAATATATCAGATTATGTGCGTGATACAATTGTGGAAAGGTGACTTACTGCGGGTTCTCGTATCATTGTAAAATGACTGCCCTCAACCATACTTGTGGTAATGTTCTCTCCTCCTAACAACATGTCCCAACCGTAAGGGCCAAAATCATCAGGTCTATTGTCAAGCAGAAATTTCACGCTTTTCGCCTCACCAACAGATCTTGGATATTTCCGACCCTGTGAGTCATTGACCATTCCATTGCGGGCCCAGATCATGAATGTCTTGGGTGCCTCCTGCGAGTCCATAGGGTATGGTACATAGCTAGCAAGGCTGGCGATTGAGGCCTCGAAGTGTGGAATTAACCAGTCAGGTGTTGTCCCAGTGCCGAGTAGCCCAGTAGAATCAACAAAGTGAAGCAATGAGGAAGGCAGTGGCTCCAAGCCGACAGGGCATGGCGAGTCGATTAAGATGAGGCGTTCGACTTTCTCACCCACCTCTAGCAACTGGTGCGCAACTTCATAGGCGATCACGCCTCCTGCAGACCATCCACCAAGGTTGTAAGGCCCATTCTCCTGCCGTTTCCTGACTTCCGCGACATATTGTGCCGAGACACCATCAATGCCGTTCGTATAATCTTCCGGTGATTTCATGAATGGACAGTTCAGACCATAAACGCAGACCTCTGGCGCAATACTGGGAAATGCGGCGTACGATGTTGCCGACCCGGAGCCGTCAGGAAAGAGGAACAATATCTTCGAGGCGGTCTTGGGGTTTCCCTGCAGTAGTACTGATGTAGCCTCAGGATTGCCTTTCTCGTCAATTCCTATTTCGATTTCAAGTCTTCTCAAGCCATTAATTTCCTGATCAAGCGCTGTCGGCGGGGTTCCCAAGCTTTCATTCAGAGTCATGTCTTCAGTAGAGCTATTTGGTGTCATACTTCCAGTTAAGTCATTTCTGATTCCCATAAGACCTAAAACCGCGGCTCTGGCTTCAGTAATAGTTGGGTAGTCTGTGAAGAAAGAAGTTGGAATATCTAAATCGAGTTCTTCACGAATACGCCCAGCTATAGTAAGTGACATGAGTGAATCAACACCCATATCAGCAAAGCTAGCCATTTCAAGAAGCTCCGACTCTTCTATTCCAAGCTCTTCAGAAATAATGCTGAGGATCTTATCAGTACTGTCTTCAGAAGCGGCGGCCATAATTGGCATAGCTCGTCCATTGAAGTCACTAATAGGAACATCTGGAGTGGCACGTCCACTGCTAGAAGCAACCAGCATGACATCTTCAATATTACCATTGCCATTTGGTGCAAAAAGTGCAGCTTTCGCCTCACCGATGGTAGCATGGTCCGTAAATAAGGACGTAGGGACATCTAAATCAAGCTCCTCACGAATTCGTCCCGTAATAGTGAGCGACATCAGCGAATCAACCCCAATATCAGAAAATGCCGCTGTGTCGGCAAGTTCTGATAATTCCATACCCAGCTCCTCAGCAATGATGCTGAGGAATGTACCACTTTCAGCGCCAGTAACTTCTTGAACAGGACGAGGCAGCTCCACCAGTAATGGGGCGTTATAAGTTGGTCGAGGCGAAATTTGAGCTGCAGCTTTTATGGGAGTGGCTTTTATGGTGGCTTTTATGGGAACCGGAGCGACGTCTGCTTTTGCTTTTATATCCCGGATAGCCTTCTGTGGGTCGATAGCTCCACTGATGGGTGGTAGAAGTTTATTGAGAACAACCCTTGGAATGGCTTGGAATTTTACACCGCCGACTAAAGCAACCATGTCATCTCCCTCAAATATGTAAACGTCGCCAGCCATAGTTTTCTTCTCTCCTGGAAACATCCTCACGTAAGTCTGGTATAATTTGCTGGCTGATAATGGGTGTGCAATTCGCAAAGATTCCCAGCCATGAGATATGTAAACTGTTTTCTTCGAATCGACCGCGTCAGAGCCATTAAGGATGAATCCAGAAAGGTGGGCAATGTTATCGATCCAGTAGGGACTTAGTTCAAAATTGCCATCATTTTCATTGGCCTGGAACTCAACAGACGAGGTCGCTTCGAAGTTCTTGCTATTGATGGTGACCTCCTTCATTCCATGGTATTTCGCGTCGTAATGGACCAAACCCGAGAAAAGTTTATAAGCTTGTGCACGACTGAACTTCTTATACCCTCCTTTAACGGATTCTTGAGCCAGCACGTCAATTCGTGAGCGATACAGGTAGGAAACTCGTGACCAGTCGGCAACCCACGAGTTTATATCCCCATACTCGACAATACATGTGGCATGCAAGTCTGTTTCAGTGCCGTCTGGTGATATGCTACTGTAGCTTATTTTGGCACACTTGAGGGGCAGATCCGCCGTAGCAGTGATTCTAACAATTTGTAGCCCATTAACATTGATCTTCTTTGCGATCAGCGGCTTTACGATTTCCAAGTGGCGCACATCCATGCCGACATCTTCTTCCTGTTTATTAGCCTTCCTATAAAGGTAGCCTGCCAACGTCAGTGCCATATCGGCGTATACAGCCTATGGTTTTTATTAGTTTTAGTTTAAATATAAGCTGGTGCACATACTGATGGACAAAGCGCTAATCCATTCACCAAGTGCCCAGTAATTGCCATGTTGAGAGAGGGCTCCGACAGGTCAGACTCAGCAACCAACGTGATAGTCTTTCCGAAGTCTTCTTTAGTAACATTTTGCACTGACGACGTAGATAATAAGTATCGGTTCCTAGCCTTCTTGGCCGGTGCCAGAGTTTGGGAAAGTGGTACAGGAAGCTCCCCTTTGTTCAGACACCAATTGTTGGTATACTCTAGCCAGTAGTTTTTGTTCTCGAATGCATAGCTCGGGAGTGGGAGAACTTTATGCGACAACTCATATTCACGATGGACTTCGTACCAATCAATATTGATACCTTTGCGGTGTAGGATGCTGAGTCCATTTGCAGTCGTCCTCCACGGGTCTTCATTCTTGCGGAGTGACGGAACTGTTACTGTCTCGCTTCCAAGGCTCGACTCGATAAAGGCACAACAGACAGGTGCCGGGCCAATTTCAACCCATATCATATTCTGGTTAATTGATTTTCCAGTCTTGCTATTTGTGATGGCGCCCAGGAAGTCGACTGTCTCTCGGGCATGGCGTGACAAATAGTCTGCTCCAAAGACTTGTCCATTGGTGACCTCCTCTCTAAGCAGAGGAGAGATGACCGGAATGGTGGGACTTCGGAAGGTAATAGAACTTGCCCATGATTTGAACGGATCCAAAATAGCAGAAACCTGAGAGGAGTGAAATGCATAAGAGGTGGGTAGCAAAACGCACTTGATGCCAGCCTCTTTGAGTGTCTTCTTGTATGAGATCATTTGTTCCGCAGGTCCACTGAGCACAATTTCCCGAGGACTATTAATGCAAGCAACTTCGAGATTTTCGCCAACGAGAATATCATTGACGGAAGCTACTGACGTTGCAATCGCCAGCATGGCATGTGTTCCTGCGGTGCAACAATTCTGAAGCAGTTGCGCTCTTCGTCCGACGAGGAATATAGTATCGCTCACTGATAGGACGCCTGCAATGTTAAGAGCTGCGTATTCTCCGAGACTGTGGCCAATAACTGCAGTAGGTGAGACGCCCCAAGACATCCAGAGTCGCGCCAGTGCCATCTGAATACAGCATTGTCCAAGCTGCAAAGTGATTGGGGAAAGAGAGTTCATATCTGTAATTGTGCCATCCACGAGAGGAAGAAAGGATGAGAATCCTTGATTCTGACTAATTCTATCGAATTCCAAGATATCAGACTTGAACTTTCTAGAGCTTTCAAAAATCTGTCTTCCTAATGCGGGGTAGTGCGAACCCTGACCCGTGAAGACGAAAGAGACTCCAGGGTTGTTTGAAGACACAGGTCTGACAGCTTCCCTTCGTGCGGAGATCAATGCTTCCTTTGCCTCGAATATATCGGACGCTGCGACAGAGATACGGTAAGAATGCTGCGCCCTTCGTGCCGTAGAAGTATACGAAAGATTCGGCAACGATATACCGGGATTCTTTTCAAGATACTCGATAAACCTCTCCATATTCTTTTCTAACGACCACGCAGATTTCGCAGTCACTGCAACAACGAAGGCCGTTCTAGGGTCATTATTGTGGCCAATAGTCCTAGGCTTTGGAGCATCTTCGAGCAGGACGCCAGTATTTCCACCTGCTGCGCTAAAATTGTTCAAATATGCTCGTCTCGTGCCACCAGCCGGCGCAAGCCACGGTGTCTCCTTGAGGGCAATACGAATGCCTCTTTCGTTTAAGTCTTTGGGAAATGTTCTATTCATAGTGCCTTTTATCCCAACATGTGGAGGGATGGCGTTGCGCTGAAGCATAAGGAGAACTTTAATTAGTGAGGCGACTCCTGCAGACGCTTCACCGTGGCCAATATTTGCTTTGATAGCCCCGACATGAAGAGTTTGTCCTGGGAGTCGGCCCTGTTGTCGTGGGGCAAAGACGTTTGAGACGGATCTCATTTCAGCTCCGTCACCAGCTTGAGTTCCAGTACCATGCATCTCCACGTAGCTCACATCCCGGAAATTCACCCCCGCATTTCTCAATATCTTCCTGTATAGGAACTCTTGAGTTTCGGCATGAGGCTGCGTGATTGAAACCGCTTCTGCGGAATGATTTGTTGACGCTCCTAAGATAACTCCAAGAATCGGGTCATTATCTGCCTCGGCGTCCTCCAATCTCTTCAAAACGACAGTCCCAACGCCATCGCCTCGACAGAAACCATCTGCACTATCGTCGAATGTCTTGCAGGAACCCGTCTTGGACAAAAACTGTGCTCGGCTAAGCCCGGCGAAAAGGTCCGGAGTTGTCATTACATTAAGTCCTCCTGCAATGGCAGTGTCACACTCTTTCGCTAGTAAAGAAGTGCAGGCAAGTTGAATTGCTGAAAAGCTTGACGAACAAGCTGTGTCGACATTATAGCTTGGTCCACTGAACTTGAAGTAGTAGTTGATACGACCTGAAGCAAAGGCACGTATAGTACCAGGGATATAATATGTGTCGATTGTCTGAGCCGCGTTCACCTGTCTCCAGTCGTCGCTGGTCTGGCCGTAGAATGTACCAACACGGTTCAGCATTGAAGAGGGAGTTCTATTAGGTACGAAACCTGACATCTCAAGGGCTTCATAGGCAGTGACCAAAGCTAGTCTTCCCATGGGATCGGTCTGGTATGTTTCACGTGGCGACATGTTGAAGAAACGAGGGTCGAACAACCCAGGTTCTTCAATAAAACAACCATATGGAGTGTGACTAGTGTTTTTCTTCTTTGACGTGGGATCGTAGTGCGCGTCAACATCGAATCGGTCGGGAGGAATTCTTCGATGAACATCTAGTCCATCTTCTAATATCTTCCAGAAGCTCTCAAGGTCATCCGATTCGGGGAAACGGCCAGCCATTCCTACAACAGCAATTTTCGATCCCTTTTCTGGTGCATTTTGTATAGACCTTAACGGTCCAAACTGATCACCGACGACAACTTCAATGTCTAATCCTGTTTTCAGAGCGGATATTAAGCTACCGGTGGCATTGGAAGGCCCAACGGAGGATACCTTGCATATGCGTTTCTCCGACTTGCTAACCTCCGAAACAGCGGCAGAAAGTGCTCGGTCAAAAACCAGCGGCCGAATCAAAATATCGTACACTACGCCTCTCAGGAATTTGGTCATGTCCACACAAGGAGGCAACTCCTCAGTAACTCCTGAGATGACGCGAATTTGTGGACTAGCAAGTGTAAGATTTGGGTCTGTAATTGGCTGCAAGACCTCCTCGACATCAACGTCGTTATATAGATGAGACGCATGAAATGGACCGAATATGTCCAGGCGCACCGATTTGTGTCCGCGAAAGTATTCTGATTCCTGAAATAGGGCTTGCAAGGTCTCTGGCGGTCCACTAATTGTGGCAACTTCTCTGCTGCTGGAGCTTACATATGCTTGGCTAGCTCTTGGTAGACCCTAAAATGTTGTGAGCTTGGTTTCAGAAAAGAATTTGGCGGTAGTCCTTCTCACCTTTACTCTGTTAAACTGCGCAACTTCTGCGAGGGTGGTTTCTCTCTGTACCCCTAGAGCGAGTGTCGACCAGCTCCGGCAGGCATTAACATCGTGGTCCGTAGACAACCGCCGTGCAGCGGCATCCACCTTTACTCCAATTCGAAAAGCAACCCGGACTACTTTCAGAGCAATGGATACCAGATCCAAAAGGCTCTGGCTAGCTGATACCGCTGCCGATGCAAGCAATCCAGTACACAAGCCCACGATGACGGTATCTGAGGGCATGATATATTCGGAAGGAACTTCATCGAAATAGCTGTTGTATATCGTCAGCATGTGTATCCAATTTATTTCAGCAGCATGGGGACAGACCTAATGATGCTGGCGAACTGGCATATGCAAGCGACAGTAGTTTCTAGGATTGGATTTCGTGAGCCCGCCTCGATGTACCGCCGAACAAGATCTAAGACATCTGTGAATGGCGGAACCTGCGCCTGCACATGGCGAGAATGTTGGCGAAGTTCATCACGGAGAGTCTCTTTCAATCTTTCGATGAAATAGAGGAAGGCAACCCCCTTTCGGCGCTCACAGAGTCTCTGCAGAGGCTCCCTAAAGTCGCCTGTCTCATCACCAAAGAGAAGAACTTGATACGTGTCCGCCATATTCACCATTGTGCAGCTAGGCTCTACGATTCAGGATGGAAGCTCTAACTAGAACTACTCTCCTTTAGTATGGTATCCAATTATGTAAAGGTTCAGAGCGCTACTTATCCATTGTTAGTCAGCTACATAGGAAATCAACAATGGATCACTACTCTCCGGATGGAGAATAGAGCTCTCCATAATTCGGGCTCGGTAATTCCATCCTGATGCCTGGGGGTATCATCAGTCTGAACCTCAGTGCCCGGCAATCTCACAACTTGCTGAGACGTTTTTCCGGGAGAGCGAGGTAAACCTGGTAGCAAATTACACCGGTTATCCGTCAGCAAGTTTGCATCTCTCTAGTCGCTCTAGAGGGTTCGGTAGTGTTGTAATTACATGTATTAGTCAGGATCGGTCACGAACCCTTCGCATTTCGGAACGACCCACTATAATAAAGTCCCCGAAATTCGATACGACACGCCAAACAGTTCCTGCAGTGGTGTCGCAGCCATGATTCCATACACAACAGCGCAGAGAAAGCGGCCCGGGTTGCGAGAATAGCTCGCAGTGAGAAGGTACTTGGGGTTGACGCGCCCCATTCCGGGAGTGCTTATCTTAGGGTTAAATCTAACCGGATCCTGGATATCCTTATACCTACGGAAGCCCGGTAAATAGAGTAAAATCCGTAGTTTGGAATCATTGACGAAAAATTGACATGGTATCTCTTTTGCCTGATCTCTCCCCGGATATCCAAATCATACCCAATTCCGGCCTGCGATACAAACACACCACGAGCCTAGGTAATGACACCAGTGAGAATATACCGTAATATTAGTGATACTACAATATAATAGTAGCAATAAATCACCAGAATAATAGTTATAGTATCTAGCCTAAGAGATAAAGATAAGAGGTAGAAGTGCAGCTATGATTTAGAGTGTGTACCCTATAAATTTAGTAAACTAAGCTCTTGTGGTATATTCTCAACACGAGCCCCAACCGCTCAGATATATGCAGATTGTGCCAGGGTAATTCCTTTATATGGACATTAGATATGCTCTCTTCATTATCCTTTACACTACCTGACAGAGAGTATTAAATGGTGTTGTAACCCGCTGTTTTTTCCTAGTACAGGCCACCGTGCAACGTCATGAGTTTGGACTAGCTGTCTCAGACTTATTTACACGGATATCTTTCCATTGCACGAAGGTAGCATAATCAAAGACAATGTCGTAAAGTCTTATCTTTCCGTTCAATTAATAACTGTTTGGAAGAAAAGAGAACAGTTTTGATACGCATAATGAGGTACCGTCAGGCCATTAAACTATGGCATTCTTAGAGCATAGTCACTATCACCGTAGAGCCGACCCATATTAAGTAATTACCGAGTTATTACGGTTCATTCCCTTATTGCTATTTGACTCCCTCTTGGCACAAAGTCCGAGTAAGCGGCCTCTATACTGCGTGGCTGTTCCGTATGGGCGTTGGCAGCAATACGTTTAGATAAGCAACCATAGGTAGACAATTTCTGACCTTTATCGTACTTCAACCACATATAGCTTCGCCCTAAAATATCTCTGAGACAAATAGATCTTCAGGAGGCGTTTGATTTAATCATGACCCAAACCGCCACCATAGCAGCGAACAAAGAGTCACAGGGATTAACGACAATTCAAGGTCACAATATGGGATCATTGGCTCCAACAGGCAAGTTTCCATCTGTTCCTTAACTATCCGTTCATCTTAGTAGATATGAACCAACCGGGTACTACAGATGTGGAAAAGCTTTCTAAGCACGAGCTTCTGGGTTCACCAGTCCTCGAAAGCAACAACATCGAATATTCATGGCGAAATATTCTCCGAGTAGCGGAAGCACCTTGGATTGCTGAGCACATAATCCTGAATCAGATACTGTTTCCGACGTCTGCATACATATCAATGGCTGGCGAGGCGGTTAGACGGGTATCAAATGGAGACATAGATTCATATGAACTGAGAGACTTCAAAATCAACTCGGCTCTCCTATTAAAGCCAGACGATGAGGTAGAAATTCAAACTACTCTTCGGCCGGTAGAGACGACTGAATTAATGACAGCATGGTATGAGATCCAAATTACATCCCATGATGGGAGCCATTGGGTAGAAAGATGTGTTGGCAGAGTGTCCTCTCTTATCCGGCCGACGTTCAAAGACTCAGATGTTCATCCTCCTGAAGACACCTTTCCAAGGCAGATTATGAAAAGCTATTGGTACAATGTGATGGCTGACATTGGTCTTCAATATGGCCCGACATTTCAAGGCCTCGATGAAATATCAATAAGTATAGCGGACCCAAGCGCAGTTGCTACTCTCTCCTCATTCAAAGATACGACAAAGTATATTCTTCATCCGATTGCCATAGATCAATGCTTCCAGATCTTGATAATCGCAGCATATCAAGGACAAGGTCGGAAGGTTAAAGAGTTGTTCGTTCCAACATTTATTAAGCATCTCGTCATCTCTGGTAAAGGTCGTTGTGATGGGCGGAGAAAATTGGAACTTAGAGGAACGGCAACCAAAAATGATTTGGCCTTTTTAACGGGAGGTAACTGTTTCATGTCAGAAAGCGGCCGTCCAATCCTCTCGATGCAAGGCTGCAAGTTTTCTGTGGTGCCCAGCATTAGATCGAGGGACGAGAGCAAGCTTTTCTCCTTTATTCATTGGGACACCGATGCCAATCTCAACAACCTCAATCAAGCACTTGAACCATTGCTCTCTGACCTGGATCCTTCTATACTCTTGGAGCGTTTGGTATTGCTACATGCCCTTAAAGTGGGAGATTCTAGAGCGAGTCAGGGACATATTCAGAAGATTCAGGATAAAGCTGTCTTGAGAAAACAAGGAGGATTTGGGCTTATAAACGACATCTCTCCGTTCACAAAGCTAAACACAACCGCGCGCAATACTGCAATCGAATTGCTCAAGGTACAAGTTATTGGCACTGAACTAGAGTCACTGGGTGCCTTGGTCGAACATATTTTGACATCAGACGAGCCATTTTCGAAAGACAGTGCCGAGAGAGAGAAAATTCTCAATCAATCCCTTCCACTTGTACGAAACGGCGGTATTCTGGCCCGTCCAATAAAGTTACTTGCTCACAAAAATCCCAAACTCAGAATTCTCGAACTCGGGAGTGGCGGGGATGAGACAACACGATCTATTCTAGCTGCTCTGAAATCGCAGTATGGCGAGCAGATGTATCTCACTTACACTTACGCCGCTACCTCGCCTAATGCCGTAAACAAAGCGAAAAAGTTGTTTAGAGAGATACGCAATATTGATGTTGTGTCTTTCGACATAGAGGACGAAGTGAAAAAGACAACGTGGAAAGCTGGATCTTACAATCTCATCATTACCACAGATGTATGATTATTATTGTTATTTTGTTTGTTACAGCAGAAGAGTGTTCAACGGTTCCTAACGCTTTAAACAGTTTCTTATCCCCGGAAGAGATTTAAGGAACCGCGTCAACCGCATAAAGACCCTGCTCCATCCACTCGGACGTTTGTTTGCATTAGAAGCGTTTCCAGGTTCGGATTCTCTCACTAATAATAATTATAAAACTATTGGCACTAACCGAGCTACTAGAACCGGAGTGGGCATTGTTGGTTAAGGTGCACTGATAATTACAATAAGATAAAACTTATTTGCTAATATTTCTAGGGCTATCTTTCCGACTCGTCTTCGACCAATACTGGTATCCCCAAAAATAATACCTCTATCCGCCACGTTCAGGTTGCGCTGCTTCAAAGCGATTTTGTATTCGGATCTGAAGAAGATGGTCTCTCGACGCGCCTCAAAGTCATCGCAGAGCTGAAGAGACCTTTGAAACACCCCAATAAAATAACACTCGTGGTCCCAGACCATGACCACTCTCTCGTGAATGTGGTCCAATCGACATTCCAGGACAACGGCATTAGCTGTGAGACATGTACGTCCGAAAGTGCCTTACCTCAAAACCAGGATATTATATCGCTCGTGGATTTCCATGAACCGTATCTTTATAATATTACGGAGGCCAGTTTCCGAGGCTTTGCCAGTCGTCTATCTAACTTCAAGGGTTCTATGATATGGGCCACCCCTATCAGTCAAATATCGTGCAAGGATCCAAATTCATCTATGATCCTCGGTCTCACAAGGACATTGAGGGCAGAGCTGAGGAAAGATCTTACTGTTGTGGAAGTCGATACCGAGGCTACCTCGCATGTCTCATTAAGTAAGGCACTCTTGCGGTTATACCAGGAGCTCGGCTATAGGCCAAAGACCAAAGACATAGATCCGGACTACGAGTATGCAATTATTGATGGGGATATCAAAATTCCAAGACTCCACTGGACAACAAAGAAGGAGGAACTTGTGCATTGCACTAAGTTTATGGAAAACCAAGGAGAATCACACAGTATAGTCATTAGCAACGCATTGTCAACAGCGCATATCAGTTTCCGCTCCGATGCCTGCTATCTTCTAGTTGGAGGAATTGGAGGTCTTGGTCGAGCAATATCAATATGGATGGTGGAACATGGCGCACGGAATATTCTCTTCTTATCTCGCTCTGCAAAGGAAAGTCCAGAGACTACGCCCTTCTTTGATGAACTTCGAATCCGAGGATGCGTAGTGTCAACCTTTGCAGGAAGTGTGACCAACTTATCAGATGTCGTAGCTGCTATAGAGCAAACTAATAAGGATATTGCTGGCATAATGCAGATGTCAGCAGTGATGAGAGTATGTAGATCCATATGAATTTTGGCATGCGCTAACTTTTTGTTAGGATAACTGGATGTCGCAAATGACTTTTGCTGAGTGGGAGCAGTGCGTGCGACCTAAAGTGCAAGGCACTTGGAATCTCCACCATGCTACCTCTTCTGCTAAATTGGACTTCTTTCTACTCTTTTCCTCCATATGTGGAGTAACAGGTCAATGGGGACAGGCAAACTACAATGCCGCAAATTCGTTCCTCGACGCCTTTGTTAATTATCGCCACCACCAGAATCTTCCTGCGTCTGTCGTTGACATTGGGTTCATGGGCAGCATCGGTATGGCGATAGAAAACAGCGCACTGGAAGAAAAGTTGAAAGCGAGTGGTTATTACTTCCTCAGAGAGCAAGATCTCATTGATGCATTAACTATTGCGATTGCCAACTCTCATCCTGGGAAAGACCGTTTCACGAACAAGAGTCAGCTAGGTCTTGGGTTTAGGTCGAGCAAGCCTATTGCGACTCCCTCAAATCGGGTTGTATGGAAAAAGGACGCACGAATGGTACTATCGCACCAATTCAGCTCCTTGGGCCTAATTACGGATGATGAGGCAAGAAACTCTCTCAAAATTGCCTATCAGGATCGGGAAACTTGGACTGAGAAGACACTGCATGTATGATGTCTAGATTCTGGTAGAAAGCCTATTAATGTAACCTCGACTATGTCAGGACGAGATGTCTCATTATCAGAAAATAAGCCCCCTCTTGATGTAAGTTAGTAAGTTCGAGAAGACATCAGCAACATCAAATTGGTAACGGCAGTCATCTGTAATGGATATGTTAGACAGATGTACCTGGCAGCAAATATCTACAGTCTATGCACACTGCCTTCACAACGTTTCTTAGGTGGCCGATGTTTACAGCGAAATATGTTTCTAAAGAAGTACGCTCTCAAATCCAATTATTCGTTAGTCGCATTAAAAATCGGTCCTCTCAAAAGCGAAATTGGTATTGCCACAGATGTTGGTGAATGGTTCAACCTTGCCCTATGAGGCAACTAATGGAGAAAGTTTGTATTATCTAGAAGAGGGTTCATCGAACATGACGCTGTGAAATTAACGTCTCACGACTCACTATGACCGTCAGAAACTTTATTTAGACTCTTCCTTAGTGCTTAGATCTGATGGGTTAAAAGAAACACATGCGCTCAGTTCAGTAACGAGAAAACGAATCATCGAAGCTTTTCTAACATTCTAGATAACACTTGTTGAAAGTGTAAGGCGTTAAAATTCATACTTTCAGCTTCTCCTTTTCTTCAAGCAACATTCTAATAAGCAACGACGGTTTCTTGCTCCTTCATTATCGGATCTGCCTCAACGATTTCTTTCTCTTTCATCACCGGATCCGCCTCAACTTGGGCTAGCAAGTCAACAACAGGAGCCTCCAACTTCGATTTGCTATTTAGCGCCTCCCTGGCAACAAGTCCTAAGCTTCCCCTCTTGATGTTTGGCGCATACCCTTCAATGGAATCCTCGCTGAAGTGATTAAGGTTAAATGTATCTTCCATTCGCAGCATCTGCCTCGCACGGATATGCTTAAGGATACGGAGCTCATCTTCACTAAATTTCTCAATGTCTTCTGTTGCCTCTATAGGAATGTCGCTGTTGCCATTCAGTTGCTGCAATCTCTCGAGGACTTTTTGGCGTTCCTCTGGGGTTGTGTCTTGGAAGGCATTAAGACAGAAGTCAACTGTCTTGTTGACCTCGTTTTGGGTGAGTCGGCCACTCACATCGGCATCGGCAGTGCCTTGAATGACTATAGACACAGATTAATATATGTATCACAATATGTGCTGAGAAAGAGGGCCATACTAGGTCTGAAAGCATCGAAGGCGACGTCGAAACCATCATCATCCCAATCGTTTAGGACAGGCTCATCCTGCTTTCTAATTTGCTTCATTGCACTCATGACCACAAGCAAAAATCTAGTATACCCTTCAGCAACTTTGGTGGAATGCCACTTAGCGGCACTCAGCTCATCACAGTCGCCCCTCCTGGCGGCGCAAATGGTCATTGCAGCGGACAGGCCACCTGCCAAAGCTAGATGAACGCCGGAAGAGAAGTATGGGTCAATGAAGCATCCGGCATCACCAACAATGCGCACATATGGGCTGGAATATGCAGGAGCGCTGTATGACCAATCTGACGCCTGCTTGATCTCAGTTACCATCTCAGCATTGCCAATGATTTTCAAAGCGTTGGGAGCAAGTTTAAGAGACTCCTTGTAAAATTCGAGCCCGGAGGGGGAGCCCAATGCCTTCTTCTTAGAGGTTGACATGTCTTGTCTCATGACAATTCCAACGGACATTGTCCCGTTGTGGAGAGGAATGCACCAGCACCAACCGCTTGCGTCTAGGGGAGGGATATTAGTATGGTACAAACAGGATAAGTTAAGTCTAAAGGAGGAAAATACCTGTTAGGGCCTCAAAATACGGCTGGTTTTGCCTCTTTGTGCCCATAGCATACTGGCCAGTTCCTTTCCAGTAGCCCCAGCTAGCGACGTTCTTCAATCCTTGGTTGTATTTCCGATTCTTTAGGTATTTGGTGGAGACCAATCCTACACGTCCACTTGCGTCTACAAGGTACTGGAACTTGATCTTACCAGAGCTACCATCCTTTCGAGACCACGTTGCGGAAACTGGACGTCCGGGGTCGGCAACTTTAGAGTTCTCCGGGACATCGATTCCAGATGGCACAAAGTCAAGGTCAGTGACTTTAACACCATCGAAGATCTTCGCACCGCTCTTTCCAGCGTGCCTGAACATTAAGTCATCTGATTCTGAGCGAACTACATTCCAGGTGTATGCCTGTGGTCCCCCAGCAGCAAGGTAGTCGGTATCTATTGGGTAGTTAGCCATCCCAGAATATTTTGAGGCCGAGATAGAACTTACATCCCTCACGCTTCTTTTGGTTGAGCTTGAATGCGGCGCCAATCTGGTTGATTATTTAATTAATACAACAATATCAGGGTAATTTAGGATCTCCGAGCTCACCTTCTTGACAAATCCATAGTTATCGAAGGTAGAGTCCAGGTCAATAAAGCGAAGAAAGGGGCGAAGCGATGCAAGCATACTCTCTCCGACATGGTATCTAATAATGTTTAATTCTAATTTTATCATGAACGCATGATGCAGGAGAAGACACCAATAAATGAATGATCAGGTTGAATAAAGACACTAGTTTGCGGACAATTATAGCAGGAACATTAAAGTAGTTCTACAATACTTGATTTAAAAATAATAAAAGTCGCCAGCCAGAATACAAGAAGAATAATGTCAATAAGGAAATGAACTTTCGTTTCTTACCTTGGGAAAATGTCTGCCTCCAGCAACACGACGTTGATACCTTCGCGCGCCAGGGCGGCGGCTGAGTACGAACCAGCAGGCCCACCGCCTACGACGAGGACTTCGCACTTCTCTGGTATAGACATGATTCTTCTTTAAATTTTATAAGTAAACGAACTGAAGTTGTAATATAGTGCCAGGGAGATAAAGTGCATAGATGACGGGAGACAAGTTTTGAAAAGGGGCCTTGAGATGCGGACAAATACATTCCTCCTAACTCTCCTTATATTCTGGAACAGCCAGTAATACGATGCATGACATAAGCTAGAATAGAAGCTTGCTGAGTGTCGAGCCAACATCCGGCAAAACCAAAGATTCATTGTTACGTGTTCCAGGATAACGGTACAATTCCGGTCCTGAAATTATATCGGATCCGAAGACCGAAGAATTCTGCGTCAGGCCGGTAGCAATTCCGGTAGGGATTGATGTTGAAGAAAAACCTCAACCCCGAATATCCGAAATATTTGTCACGGTATCCGAAAACTAGTTAAATTTGAATACGGCTTACTAGCTCACTCAATATCACGGATACTAAAGTATTGCGCCCGAAATAGCCTCAACATAATCTCTAGGACTTAGAGTAACTATAGGAAGTTATGGTCTTTTATTAGCATATCTAAGACTATATTTAAAGTCTTCCGATTAAAAGCTATGTATAATAGGAGTACTTAAGCCTACCTACTCAAGAATGTTAGAAAAGCTTTTACTTAAACGATTATTAATTATATTATGTCTTTCTGTAATGCCTATTAGGCCTGAGATATTATTTAGGTACTACATTGTAATAAAAAACAAGGCACTATACTAACTAAGGCTTACTTATATTAGTCTTAATTGGGAAGTTATTTCTAAAAATGAAACCTCCATCTAAAATACTAAGGACCTAATAAATAATATTGTTCACACTCAGAGGTCTCGGATCTTATTTGCCAGCGATCCTGACGAGGTCGTCCACCTATATCTTCTACAAGCCTTCAACTGCGTGGCTTATGTTCGATTCTACAGTATATCTTCGACAGATATCTTATCGTTCGTGGAATTCCCGGGAACCTTATGATCCGGTCCGACTTTTCCGCGGCACCCTCAAAACATTACTAACCTATCGAACAATGTAGCCTTATCTCGCCAATGTTGCCCGCCACTGAGATGAGACTGAGATTGACCAATGAAAATACTGCTCTAGGATCTTCTAATTTGACGTTGAGCTGAGAAAAGGCGACTGTGCGAGTACTAAAATATTAATCGAGATTACTGACAACACTGACTGATATGTTATGGAGCCATCATCTGCTCCATGCTCAAAGTGGTAGTTCTCGAATATAAATTATACCTTATAACATTTATATGATGCTGGCCATTTGCCTAGGCTCCGTCAAACGCCCATGGGGATCCGCAGATCCAGATAAAGCCCTTTCTCAATATGGAGGTCGGTATGAGCAGCGGTTAGCATGACTGGCACGAGCAGGGTATCTCCATCAAGTAGCCAGTCTTAGTGAGAGCATCTTCGGAATTTCTGCATTCCAATCAATGGGTGTACAGACGTCTACCAGCATCTCCCTCGGATAGCCAGAGAAAGATGCCTCCCCGTACTCCCAAGGTGACACTGTATGGAAAGAGAGCACCCGCTTCGCTGGAGAAGAAGTTAGTTCCCTTGCCTTAAAGGAGTTAAACAGTCTACTAGTCTGTCCATCTGACCACACTAATACCTCCTTCCGGCTCCCAGCCTCAGACACTCTCCCTTCTTCTGTGTGAGCAAATGTCGTAATTCCGGTTTCCGTCAGGTTGCTATGTCAGGAAAGTCTTGTCCAGATATTTGTCCCAAGGCTACTGTAAAGAAGGAGCAATAAGCAAGTAAAGTGGCACACATACGAACCTAATTAAACTCCATTTTCCATTAACAACCGTACAGTAAATCCTCCCTCAAGCAGTTAGGATTAACCCCAAGTACTATATAAACAGTACATACATGAGTAAATATTAGTAACATTGAAGTGGCTCGCTTATTTAGCCAAATTTCTGACCTAAAGAAGAAGGTAGAGAAGAGAATGTCTTAGAAAGGGTTAACGCTGGCCGTCCAATAAAGCAGGCTTAAATTGAACCTTGTTGGAATTGGTTATTGGATGACCTTGTTCTACTAGAAACGGGGGGGAATTGCAGCTCTAAATTTGAAGGAGCCTTTTTATTCAGCGAATTTTCGTATTTAAAGTAATAAATGTTTTGTAATTCCTCCTGTCGATATATTCTCAGCTACGACGTGCTAGATCACAGTCAACGAGCCGCCGATTAGTAACTGACTGAACAGGATAACGCACGTGACAGCCTACTGGAATCTCCTGTAGATGATTGCAAATAGACCGCCAGACTCTTCCAGCACCAAGATAGTGCGGGGTAAATTTTCCGACGCATGGAATAGGATAAACGCTTCTCTTGCTGCTGTATAATCTGTACCCCGGAGCGGAGAGCCTGTGTGGTCCGGCTGACAGGAGAAATCTTACCTTCCCGCAGTCTCGTGGCCTTCGGCCAGGCCCATAAAAGGATGCTCTGTTCCAGCCTTTCCTTAGCTGAAGTTTCCAAGGCCAAGACCACGAGCGCAGAGGATAGCGTACAGCTTCAACCGCAGCGGCAGCGGATTCGCCCGAATTCGAGACCCGCTCGGGCCAAGACGTCTCAGTAGGTAGCATTTCATCCCGTGTTTTCAGCCGTTGCAAGGCTACATTCATTCGGCATTCGGGAAACTGGCGCTAATTCAGAGACCAAGTGAACTCTTAATTACGAGCCGTCTTCTCTGACTTACTGGCCAGTATCACTTAAGGAGTATGTCTATTTAGAGCAGTATGTTGATTTTAGACGCTACAGTGGGAGGCCAAGAAGCTAGAATAGACCGCCTCACTCCGCTGGGAAATTTAACTGGGCTAGATCCAAATCCGAAATTTTACGAGCACAAATGAAATTTCCCTTCAAATTTTGCGACAAATTGAAATTGCTATTTATATTTACATCTGATCTAACTGATCAGCGTTGTCAGATAAGAATCTGTCTTAAGGCCGCATCACGACTGCGCCTCCAATATGCATTGGGCTACCCGCCTTTCTCGGTTTCCGAGAAGTTACGCTAGTGCAAGAAGAGATGGTGCTGGCCCAAAGTTTGGCTTCTCTCATGTGTGATCTACTTTGTCTTTTCTTAAAGGAGCGCAGTTAGCTCCATAAATTTCCCTTTAACACTCATTACTAGCGTGACATACATTCTTTCGCAGAGAATAAAGTTGTCAAAAGGTTGCTTAGTTTCCAGGAGACACGACCCCTGACATATTGAGGGAATGAATGACAAAACAATACCAGTCTCGATGCCCGCTCATGCCCTCGCATCACCTCCCTCGTCGCCTTTAGTAATCAATAGAAGGTGGACGTCGCGCCGTAGGGGGGCGTGTGGAATGTGTAAATTGAAGAAAGTTCGCTGTGAGTCTCTCTGCGGACTGCAGTGCGGCCCAATTATTGACAGTGAGAACAATGAAGGCGACGGTGCAACGCCATGTGTCAACTGCCATGTGGGCAACATTCTCCCGCATGGACTTCTTTTTTGCTGATAAATTAAAATAGAGGCATAATCAAGAATGTCAATACATTTTCTCGAAAAAGCGACAACCGGCAGCTGCAGGGTCAGGCTCAACATCCTCCGAGAATGGTTCCGACTCTAGACCACAGATTAATGAAACAAGCAATGGCATAGCAAATCTACTAGCTGAAGCTCAAACTCGTGCACCGTTGTCACCGGGTCTAACAATGTCACCATGTGGGACTAGTGCTAACAACTTGACAAACGGAAGTCAAAATGATCTACACAGAAGTTCATCAACCTCGGATGATCAGGACTCCACAAGAACTCCGGCCGATGAGCACGACGATAGCGCTACTTGGAGTCTAGAGATAGGTGCGGAAGGAGTCCACGCTATGTTGCCAACGGCCGATATTAGGAATATCCTCGATTTAAACGCATTCTCATGGCCACTATCCTCGATAGATACTGACTGTCAATTCGATTTTGATATGCCATTCACACTTGAACAGACTGACATATCCACTGGTGCCAGCTCAACCTCGCTGGTCGACAGTGACACAGCCTTTATCTTCAACAGGTCAACTCGGGCTTATGAATCTCCCGGTTCCTCTGAGGAGATGATGAGACCATTGACCCTAAATAGTAAGGTATGATGGCCAACTGAAATTTTCCAGTTAATCTGATACCAATTTTCATACTTGCTAACGTAATCCTAAAGGCCTCGGCAAGAAGCTTTTTAGGTAAGAAGCTATTCCCAGCGCGGCAAAGCAAATGCTGATTACCCATGAATTCAGATCCTATACCTAGCGTAAACTTCTCTCTAAAGGCGATATTCTCGTCACAAGATAGATGGCATGAAGGCATGCGTAACTTCAAACAAGAAGAGATATATCGCATATTTGAAAGTCTATCTCGTATACAGACTCGGCTGTCATCTGCAAGTCTCAATGATGACGATTGCCGCAATGGCTATACAGCATGGTATTGGAATGATGCAGTGCTTATGGATAACTGCAGAAATGGTATGTCTCGAACCAATGAACGCACCTCCGCTAACACAACAAGCGTGTTTCGACCAACCTCTAGGGTAACCTGCGTCACATTAACTTTTGTTAAAGATCTGGACTAACGGCAATAGAATTTCGAATTTCCTGACCAGGTCATATTTCGACAAATATATGAAAGAAGCCCGGGGCTGGTCCGCAGGGAACTCGGTTCTCAGATCGCTAATTGATTCTGTGATGGCCTTTGGATTTCACGCTTTCCTAAGAAATGCTAAGCGCCCGATTTCTCCCGATGAGAAAAGGAAGGCGGACTATTATTCTCTGATAGCATTGAACTCGCATGCAAATGTTCTGTGCTCCCCAAATACACTCTTAAAACTGCAGGTAAGTCAAGCCTCCGCTCTATCTGTCGCTTTGATGCTAACCAGTTAGACAATCTTAGCAATGGTCGTTTGCACCCTTCTTCAAGTTCACGTACAACTAGCTAACTGATATTCCAGACAACCGTCTCCGAGCAACTAGATACTACTATACACTCTGATCTCTTAACCAGTGCAGTAAATTGTTCTCGGTCACTCAAGCTTGAGAAGAATGACTTAATATTTAGTGATCATGCTAGTACTGAGGACCAAGATCTTGCGAGGAGATGCTTGTGGTACCTCTACTCACTCGACGCTCCCTATTCTATACGGCGCGGTATCTCACCAGTATGTTCCGGGTCTCCTAGCAAAACGAGTCGTTGCTAATGACAGAAAATAGTCACTGGACCGCGATTGGATTGATCACTCCCCGCCACAGGCATGTGACGAGACGGATTGGCTCCCAATCCAGTGTCTATATGCCTCTGTCATTAGCTCCGCCGCCAAGAAGCTTTACAGTCAAAGTGCTCTTCGCCAATCACCGATAGAACGAGAGAAGATGTTGGGAATGGCTTACAAGCTCTTGGAGGACTGGAGAAGTCGCCTACCAGCTACCCTAGAGGAGATGGAGCGGCCTGACATGCAGAGAATTTTAAATAATCATCACGTCCGCCACATTGCATTATCCATGTTCCGACAGTATCACGAGGCTATCTTCATGATTTACTTTCCTTGGACAGGGGCCCAGTCTAGTGGTAGTGTTTCAGAGGACTATCGCAGGAGGAGCATAGAGTTATGCGTGAGCTCGGCGCAAGCGGTTCTGGCTACGGCAAACCAGGTCTCATCACTCGACATGCTAGACAGGTAAGAGAATAATTTCCGATGATGTATTGAACTAAGTGACTCATCAAATAATCTGTAGTAAATTTCTCGAACTGATCTCGGTATCGATTTGCATGACTTATCTAGATGTGACGTGCAGCAACAGTGCAGAGAAAAGCATATCATATTTGAGTATGGGGTGTGGAATTTTCGGAAGGTTAAATCTAGAGAATGAAGTGCCGCTCGCAGATGTGCTAGAACTCACGGGCATTGCGCAACAAATAAAGGGGAGATAACTAGACGCATATTTTCATCCTAGAATTATATATTCCTTGATAGCTGTGGTATGATGGCGATGTGCAGATTTAAGCAGTTCATAATCCAAGCCCCAAACCGTACACCATCACGGATTCAGGTGTTAACTAAATCAATGTAGCTATTCTGCTTTTTACAGTAATATGCCAAACACAGTGTGTCTCCCAGAGAAATATTTGCTCAGGAAGGCGAAAATCCCTAAGAGGGTTTGTATCTCTAGCAAAATCACATAGTGTGCCACGTTGACTTTTCGGATTATATAGTGTGCCAAATGATCATTAAATTTAGTAGGAACCTATAGGGGGTGGTCATCTAACAGATAGCTTTTGCCTACTCGTAGTCAATAGTTCTCTCTCCTCTTGGAGAGTGTATTTTGAATCTCCTTAATCATATCATTCTTCTGCCTTGTATACCTAAAATCCCAATCTCTCACATGGCCAGTCAAGAATATCCCGAGGGAGAGCCAGAAGGAGAGTCAAACCCAATCCGTCTTGACCCAAATAATAATACTTTTACTGAAGCGACCGGGTACTATAATTCTGATTTAAGCCCCTCAGATCTTGCTTATCGAGGAAGACTCTACTGGCTCAAGAGGTGCATCGATTTGTACGTTAAAGTCTGCAGTAGGATCCTGAAGAAACAGAGCTGCTATTAATGCAATAAATGTAAAACAACCAGCTGTAATCCAGACATTGCGAAAGGCAACGCAGTATGCTTCCTTAACAGCATTGCCTCCAGCTTGAATAATTGAGGCAGAAACGCCTGGTATCTTATTGAGGGCATCCGTCTGACCCAACGTCATGGCGCTAATGAACGAACCGAGGGATGAAGGCGGAAGACCAAGTGGCAGAACAGCACCAGGCACTTTAGACGCCAGGTTAGCGGATAACGTATGAGTGAAGATAGCGTTATAAATGGCCAGGCCAACGCTGCCTCCCAGGCTGCGGACGCCAATCATCAGACCAGATGCCGTAGCGATCAGTTCTGGCGGCGTCCCAAACTGGGCAGCTGTCATGAGGATGTTGAGACAAATTCCCAGGCCAGCACCGAATATGACCGGATAACCCACGACGGACCTATTGCTACCTATCGTTGCGGTGGCCATAGCTATACAGAATGCGAGAAACAGTATAAAGGCGAAGACAGCAGGCAGCCGAACGCTCTTCGTTCGCGAGCAATAATATCCTGTAACGCATGTAGAGATACCAAACGTAATAGCAAAGAGGCTGTATCGCAGACCAACGATTAGAACATCGGTCTCGTACAATGTACTAACTTCGAAAGGGAAGTAATTGTTGCAGGTGAAAAACACCAACCCCTCAACGAAGATGCAGCCAAGAGCAATCCCGAAATTGCGACTTCGCTGGAAGAGATCGTGATGGAATATGCCATCGTGCTTGAACCGCACCTCATATACGATAAGCATTAAAGTCAAGATAATCCCTAGAACAAACGTGGCGAGCACATGCGCATTGGACCAAGGATATGGATTCTGCGACCATGTCAGGCTCATACAGAATAACACCAGGCCGCATGACAGCAGAGCAATGCCTATCCAGTCTAAGCTGGCTAGCTTTTCTCTCTGGCTAAGTACTTTCTGCAATTCTCGAAGGGGTGGGTTATAAAGGATAGCAACTGCCAGTGCAGCAGCTGCGAAGAGACCAGCGGTGATATACCAGTAGGTACGAAAGCCAGATGTGTTGTGACGTGTTAATGCAGAGCCTACTAGGAGTCCAAATATAATCGCCAGTGCTGCGGAAAGGTTGACAGCCGCTTGAGCAATAGGTCTAACCCGGCGAGGCAGGACTTCTGATGGGACGGCGTGGACCAGTGGCTGCGCACCATACGAGATTCCAGCTATAATTTGGCCCACGATCGCCGTGCCCATGGAGGTTGCTGTTCCAACGATAATACAACCGATCTTCATAATTAATAAATTAGCATCTCATCCTCCATGCCCGCTTCAACAACGTTATCAAGCAATCTACCACTTACACATCCCATAGAAGTCAATCCAACCAAAAACCACTTCCTCCCCCAAAAGTCTGCAGCCTCGCTGATAGGGGGGCTCAGAATAACAGTAAGGATTGCGATGCTATTCGCAAGCCAGGTTGACTGGTCACTGCCTCCCACCACAGCTGCTAGATCTCGGGCATATGCGCCGGCGCCAACGACGTTAGCCACGCCAGCGAAGTAAGTTAAGCATACGGCCTAGAGCCAATAATGGTACTCAGTAAAGGCAAAGAAGTCTAGGAAGAGGGAATTGATCATGGACTTACGATGATAAGAATAATAGTCCTTATCTTAATACGTGGCATTATATCATCACTGTCATCATGCGGGACAGAATGGGAGGGCGTTGGGGGGCTCGATTCCCGTTCGTCAGTCACAGCTTCTTTCTCCATTATCTATGAATTTTGCAAAACAAATGTCGTAAAGAAAGTCGACGATAACTTTGTCCTATATCTCCTCGTTCACAGGCGACTTAGAATATATCTTGCGTAGTACAGCACGCTCTTCTGGGTCTTTATTTTAATAATAACACACCCTTTAGAAAATACAGGGCTTCTGTTCATCACTTATATTCCAATTATTTAAATAGCTAAGTAGACAGTCTAAATGTCGAACCTGGGTGCCGGGTTAGTTTACCTGTATACGGGCGTGTCTGAGGTTAGATATCTAGTTAATTTTTACCTGATAATTACTGTTTTTACCGGAGACTCGGTTCGTACATACGCCTTTTACCGGACTTTACCGGGAAACCTTAGTTTTTCCAGTATAAACTGATTTTTTACTAAATCTAGTATATTAAGATAGGGTAATATTGCTCAAAATCTTTGCGCTTTGTCTCAGATGCATAAAAAATTGCTTTTAGAGCCTTCTATCAAGACCTTAACGCCATTATAGTGAAAAACCCTCGCCGATGTCTCCTGGAAGAATATTCATGGTTTAAGTCACGTGACAATGTCTATATTACAGAACCTCAATAGTACGGAAGACAGGTACCTATTAATGTCTTCCGGTATACACAGTGATTACCGATCTCCGAGAGCCACTGCGCACCGTCGTTTACTTTAGGTATCTCACTCCGGCCCGAGGTACTTGTATGCCGGGCTGATGGCGTATGGCTCCTTAATCGGCCCGCTATCCGCACGAGCCACGGTTCAAGTTACCCTGTCGAGATTTGCCTACGAAGTCTCTTAGAAATTGTTGTAGATGATAAATCAACAACCCACTTCTTTACCAGCCGCCCTGGGAAACTTATGCCGCGCAAGGCCCAATCTAGTATCCTGAGCGGCATGACTGCAGACCCCCGGGCGGGAGTGGGGGGGCCGTGCAATCCACTCCACATCTCTCGCCGAACGGCAACAGCAGGAGGCTATAATTAGAGTACTCGCCAAGCATTCTGAATGTAGAAGATGGGTTATAGCTGTAAAGAGGTGTCAGACATGTAAGCGGGTATTGCTTGGTTTCGTACTGTCGTACGGCACTCTCATGCTGTATTCGTGTCCACAAAACATACTTCGTATAGGGGTTCTAGCGGCTGATGGCACTTGGAATTGATTGGTTGGCCTGCATACCAGGGGCGCGGATATTGTGGGAACCCGCCGCTGCTGTTTTAGCGATCTGACCCGTCTGCCGGATCTACAACATATCCGTGGTTAATTCTAGAGCAAGGCGAAGCCTACTACGTACGTAGGAGCATTAGCTCCACAGATCCTAGAACATATTAGGCTTCGGAACTTTTCCCTTCTGCCTGCTCCACTTGTTAGTATTTCCGTGGTCATACAGTAGTGTACAGTAAGATCTTACGTACCCTGCACCGGTACAGCTGCCTAACCCCTCACCAGTTAGGCTCCTGCAAGTTAATTTATATCCCGTGCCTCGAAATGTGCATTTCTGCACGAGTCGTGATGCATCAAGACAATAAAGGCGAGGTGTTCTGGTTCATTTCATCCTGCGCAAGCGAGCAGCTTAAGTGAAGTAATGCGGTATTTTACATGACGCCATCTCGTTTACATTTCAGCTGAGGTGATGCTTATTATTAATATGGTAAGGTGGCTGGCGATAATAACCGCCCCAGCCCGTTTTGGGCGCCAGCCACAACCCTCCACATTCGAGTCATGGGGCACTGGGTTACTTCAGCCCTTATTCTACATAACCAAGCCATGAGATATCAAAGAGATATAATCTATTGCAACACCGAATCGCGCAAGTCTATATTGCTACCTTCTAGCCCAAATAGTAGCCCAAATTTGCCACCACAAAATCCCCTTGAATCCTACGCTCTGGACGGACGAAAGCCACCTGCAGCAACTAGCCGTATTTCTACCGACCTTCAACCTCCCTTTCTCGTTACTTATCCTATCAAGATAGTGCTAAATTTCTTTAGCTGTCAACTTAGTGCTGCGTTCTAGGAAAAGACATCTGATTGGAGATCAAAACCCTAGCGTGGAAGAACTAATCAATTTTCATAACGCCACCACCTCTCTAGACCACGTTCTAGCCCTCGTGCAGTGTGATATTTGGTATGTTGAACGTATCGATAAACTCCTGGTCAGGCCTCCTTTTCAATAGCATATAGCGCGGAAATAAAGTTCAGACCTAGCCAAATTAGTCAAGTGTGTAGCTCCTGTATGGAGCCCGGGTAGGGCTAGACAAAGGAGGCCGAGTCGAAATGCAAGCTCCTGCCTAACTGTGGGAATGTCGACAAGGCACCCTGGGCTAGCCCCGTGCGCACGCTGGGGAGTTAATATAGCCTACATCGCCGTGCATGATCTTATGAAGCCTTGAAGGTTGAGAGCATCGTATCTAGTCACGATATGTCCATGGTGGTTGTAGCTGAGACGTGAGATATTCCCAGTGAACAGGCTAGCTCCTGGTGTGTTCCTTGTAGCTGTGCTCGGAGATTGTCGAGAATCCGCTCGTGAGCTACCTCTCGCAGGCCGACTAGACCTAGCGGCAGGTTCCCAGAACTAACTTCTTGGACCGAGAGGTCCTCCTCGCAAATCGATGACGCTCGCTGATTAGCCTGCCGTATGTGCAGAGAGACCTTGTCCACGAGTGTCTCCATTTCCTGAAGTCTGGCCAGGACGACGAACCCGACGAGCAGTCCCCCCATAGCGCCGTCGACACAATGATCCCCGATCGTGATGGGCTGCAGCAGCACTCGTTCAGCATGCCTCCTGTCGGCTGTGACAACTTCACTGGCAGATTGATGGCCACTGTTGCGGAAGTGGCCGCGCACTATTGCTCCATACCAAGAAATGAGCTTCACGCAGATCGTCACCACAACCAGCTGTAGCTGCGGCTGCAGGAAGCACGAGCACTCCAGGATGTCGGATACGACCTCAGCGGCCTCCACGTTAGTGGTCAGGGCGCTGTCCACTGCCCTTGGTGTGCCTGGCGTCTGCTCGTTGCCTCGCCTGCCGGTACTAGACAGGCAGGCTGAAGGTCGAACGAGGAGCGACTTGAGGATCTTGGACGCCGAGGCCATGCATGCCGAGCCATTGGCATGGACACAAGTAGAGAAGCACGAGGGCTGACAAGAAGGTGCATGGCCCCACGGGGAGTGCTGATCGAGGGAAGCGTTGGCGGATGAGGGATACCCGCCTTGATTGAGCCCGTCATGCTCCGACCCTCGACTGAGCTGCGGGGATGTAGAGAGTTCCGGAGTCAAGTATTCAAAATAGAAATTATCTTTTGTGTCGTCGTCGAAATCGAACGGCAGCGAGAGTGTTCGGCTGTGGCTTTCCCGCCCATGCGCGGAGACGTTGTCGGCCAACTCTCGGTCATCCTGAAAGTCAAAGGCTGTGGATCGCAGATCAGGCTTAATGTCTGACCCGATTGGTTCTTGTCCAGCGTAGTAATCGGTAAAGAAATCCTGCAAACATTGGCTCGTGTCAACGGCTAAAGGACCACGTAATCCGAAGGCCAGTGGATCCCGGTCTGCGAAGGACTGAGAGGCCTGGTCCAGGGCATGGGGTGCCACGTTGAGGGAATAATGCTCGCCTAGCGATGCCAGATAGCTGCTAGATGTCTCGTGGCGACCCTGCGACTCCGGAAGTTGGCTGGAAGCATCCGGCCCTTTGCTTTGGTGGGAGCAGTTGCTGCTGCTTGTTTTGGCAGTGTCGATCATCCTTGGCGGGGTCAGAATGTAGACAAGTCTGGAAGCAGAGAGGGTTCAATGGGTGGGAATGCAGGAAGAGTTCGAATTGTTATGCCCATAGAATAAAGGAGAGATGAGATCGTTAGGGTCGGGTCGGCAGAGGAAGTAATGTCGCCATCCTGAATACTTATGTTTTCCATGACCGCCAACCCGGATGAGGCTGTGATTTGGACGCATTCGGCTGCTGATTGTTATTCCCTTGGCTTTTGCTAGTTAGTGGAGCTGGGGTCAAATCTGGATTCAAAATCCGGCTCCGTCACACATAGAGGCTGCCTCGTGCGGCCGCTTACTGCTTGTTCTTCCGACGCAGGGTGGGCCCGAAGCATTACATGTATTCCCTGGCGCAGGTCAGCCGTTGGCTGTCTCTCTTCGTACAGTGGACCACACACGGTTCAGTAATACGGCCATGATGACTTGCCGATTGCAAACCATGAAATAACAGAGAGTTTTTCCGTGCCGTCGGCTTGCGATCCAGAATGCCAATGCATCCCACACATAAGCTTGGTGCGAGCTGCTTCGGACAGACTACCTTAACCCCAAAAGAGCAGCTCGTGTCCTCTCCTTCATGTAACATTATGGGTAGCCGTGCTTTTACATGTATGCCTTGTATATATATATATAGATAGATAGATATATAGCTGTGTCAACAGTATCCTTGCCAATCCATTCCGATAAAATTCTGAAAGCCTGGTAGCGAATGTATGTGTCTTACAGCATCAATTCAGCCTTATGGCATATGGGCTCGTACAGTATCTGGTACGCAGAATTCGTCCCATCTCTGACCACCGCTACCCTACGCAGAGCAGTTGCTACACTTTGTTGGCTTTGTCAGCCTATGCTCAAATCACGCTTGCCAAAGTGATAGGACGTCATTGAATCTACTCTAGCACCAACTTTCAACTATCAAAGCACACTTAGCATGGAGGGTGCTACTTCAAAATCAGGGCCACTGCTGCCCACAATCAGTTCAGGAATGCCGGTGCCGAAGCTCAAAGGGTCGTGCGATATGTGCTCCGCGTCCAAGGTTCGATGTGACAAGCAAAAGCCAATTTGCGGACGATGCAAAAACCTCGAATACCCGTGCTTCTACAGCCCTTCTAGGAGAGTCGGCCGCCCCCATCGGAGCCGAGCTTCTATAGACATACGCCCACCTAAACTTTTACGGACTCCTTCACCAGAGAAAACTGGCATCTCTACTATAGGAGGGGCCGGTGGTGATGTATCGCAGACTACGCAGCAACGGGACACTCCCTGCTTCAACAACGGCGCAGCGCCTAGTCCTCTCTTATTGCGAATGGAGGATGGAATTCTCGATAAGATAGAGTCTCCACAGCGGGTCCAACGTCGAAGTGAATCTGCACAGAGCATCGTTCGTGTCCCAGAGCAATCGGCCGAGGATAGTGGAACATCAGGGACCTGCGAACTTGACTGCTGCGGCAGTATTGTCCTGGACTTGCTGGAACACCTGGATGCTGCAGGCAAGATCCTCCAACAACGAACGAATAGAGACGATCCGGGGTCAGGTGAATGCGACCTCGGACTCGCATCGTCGATAGTGAAAAGCGCATACCCAAGTGTTTCAACCGTCCTCATCTGCCCTTGCTCCGAAGAGCCTGGTATAGCAATGCTTGCTGCCGCGGCTTGCTTGTCTATGTTGGACATCCAAAGTGCAGTCATCGGTGCAGTAAGGCCCAGGGGCGACGATGCATTTGCATCTCTGATATTTGATCAAGATGCGTTGCTGCAGGACTCAACCAATTCGTCCTCCAGCAAGTCGACAAACTCGACCAATTCACCAGTCAACCAGGACCTTGCATCGATGAGGGCGTTTGCCGAGTTGTCAAGGGTAGCTATAGTAGTGTTGCAGTTCGCCGTGAAGTACGGAGAAGGAGATTTAGAGCAGGACTCGCCAGATTTTTTGAGAGCACTGGCTAGTTTCCTTCGATTCAGGCTGCAGTGCATTACAATAGAGGCAACAAGACGATTAGAAATCTAAAATAAACCCCATAGCAGTACAATATTGGGATAAGACGTAGATGCGGGGCATCGCTTTACGAAGTTTCATTGCTTTAGTCAAGACACTCTATTCTAGTCATCGAAATATAGCTTTAATAGAACTCAAGTCGCATTTTTGCTAAGTGCGAGTTGCGTTCCCTTGCCTGATTGCCCCTCCAGATATAATTACCCTGTGTCAATGGTTGAACCATGTTCCTCGACCACCCTGACCTTCGCAGTCTTCTATGAGTGGCGGGCCATGGTGGCAGAATACTGCAGGCTGAGCCTAACGTACGCGACCGATCGCCTGGTACCGCTCTTTGGCTGTGCCAAATATATCTAAAATGACGGAAAACTAGGCTGTCATCCGTTAGAATATAGGAGAACGACTTCATCGAGAAGCTGACCTAGGTCACACTTGGAGTTTTGAAAAGTGGCGCCCTATCCCATTCCGTCCCGGCAGGGCAGCGAGCACTAACTTGATCATGGGCATTGCTAAAAAGATCAGTTACCCTTTTAATTTATCCATGGGACAGTGAAATATCTCACTATGCAGAAGTACTGTAGATACGGCAAGTATATCCTGCCCTATATGAGTCTCATTGCCTTTATTTTGCTCAACTTCAATAACTGTAGAGCCGGCGGAGACAACCTGTAATCGATCGCGAATTTATATTACCGGCCCACTGCACCCGTAGCACTCTCTAAACATCTTAGTTTATACAGTTTCCACACTCCTTACCGCAGGCCGCGAGATCTCTCATGGGTTGATGGTCAGAGTTATACCATACAACGCAAAACAATTACAATACAAAGACATTTAAGCTAGTTGACTCGGCTTCTAGAGAGGATTGAATTCAAGGCCAATGTATAGCTCAGCGTTAACTGATTCGAATGAAAGTACGAACAAGAGACTGGTTGAACCAAGAGTTTATTATTCGAGACTGAGTAGGAATATTGCCTCAAATCAGATGAGAATGTTGGTTGAGAAGGAAACGCGAGCTAATTTTATCATCTTACACACTTTATACCCTGTCGGGTGCAATATGCTGAAAGAATTTTCTAATGGGGACGGGAATGGCTGCACATACTGGTTAGGACTAAATTCTGCTGGGCAACTTAACGTTATAGTTGTACGACCATATATAGCTAATTCAGGGCTATCCAGGCGTCATAATAGCCACCAGGCCCATATGAACCTAGAACCGATTGAGAGAGGGAGTCTACTATCGATGTATCAGGGCCCGACAATCTTCATTTCCTTTCTCTCCACCTGATATGTTATCTCCTAATGGAGAGATCGATTTCATTGGCTTGGAGTTAGCTTGCAATAAGAAATTAAGGTCCACTCCAATTATTATATAGCGCATAATTAGTGCTCTCTTATTAGTGGCCGATGTGATCGCTGACTGTTGTCGGACGATCAGTCCGTCCTGCTCTGATAATAATTTCTTAACTGCATTCACACAGCTTATAGGTGTTGTAAACATCTCACCGCAACTCGTGGTATCACTCGATCTCTCGGTCCCTTATAATTGGCACATTTTCGGCCGGTGTAAGTGAGTCGACAATTATAGATCTAAACTATGATTTGGGAACATTTCCTGATATCTTCCTACTAAATTCATGATTGAGTCACGTAGGCGATCCCAAACACCCTCAAGATTAAGCCACAACTGTGCCACGGTATCATTCTTCCTTGGTTTAATAACAGCTCTCAAAACTCTCTATGCGATCGAAAAGCTGCCTGTGGCCAGTTGATTTGGCCTTTATTTGTCCAGGCATCGATGAGTAGTACTGAACATCTGACACGATGCCGAATTGGGTTATAACGCAACTAGTTCAAATAGGTCAGATAGTTGAATGAATAAGGCTCAAGTTTTAGCTATGATCCTGCAAACGAAAGAAAACGTTGCATCTTGGAGATCAAAGAAAACCGACCCAGGGGGACCCGAGAGTGCATGATGTTCTTGACACAGTGGATATAAGTGAACTATTGCGGGATGGACGACAAATACTATTCAACAAATTGTAGTTAGTAGTAGGCCGAATATCTATGTTTCATTCCTTGCATCGCTATATGTCTCTTGTATTCAAGAGTATTAACGGCACAGTATGGACGGCTATAATTACCTTACCATGTCATAGAAGCACTAAATTATAGATATCCCATACCACAATGTACTCAATTAGTAGGCGATCTATATCAGTATACAATATTGGAACCCTGCTAATCCCATACATATCAAATAAGCCAAAAGCAAACTATATTAAATATCAACTTAACCTTGGAACTAAACCACTTGATTTATTGACTCTCTAGGAAAGTACGAGAGGCATGTTCTACAACGTGCATCGTTTCATCTTTATGGTATTCTAGGTTTCCTAATTATGACTCTAGATTCTGATCTACAAACTTTATAGACTCTCTAACCATAGAGCTCTACTGGGTATACTTCCGATCCCTATGGTAAAATAAGAGCAGGTTTTGTCAAGTATCCATTACTTTGAGTGTCCGCGACCAAGTTACAGTATTAATTCCGCGTGATCACTAGTCTCATAGGCCAAGCCGACAAGGTCTAAACTGTGAATCCCTTATACACAATAACTTTGCTTACGCATGTTTCAGATCGATATGTAGTATCTTCACGCGCCGGACCGTAACACGCCGTATGCAGAGACACTGCGATAAGTTAATAACTTGTACAACGAGGGCTATTTCAGACGCTTCGGCATCAGTAACTATATTGCAGAGGAGGTTTCCCAGATCAGCGAAATTTGCATCCGGAATGCATGGAAGAAACCCGATGTCTACCAAAGCGTCTATAACGCGCTACATCGTGCTGCGGAGCTTGAGCTGTTTCCTTGTCTAAGAAAATACGGCATTGCTTTGTACGAATATAATCCTCTTGCGGAAGGGTTATTAACTGATCACTACAAGAGAGAGACGGTGGAACACGAAGAAGGAAGCAGATATGATCCGAAGAGGAATCAGGGTGCATACTATAGGAGGAGATATTGTAACCAGGCTTATTTTGATGCGCTATATATCGTACGGTTGGAAGCTAAAAAACTAGGGTTGACAACTGCTGAAGCAGCCTTATGCGGGAGCAACCATCATTCACTGATTAAAAAGTAATATGGGGATGCTATTATTATTGGTGCTAGTAGTGTCGCACAGCTGGAGGATAATCTAGAGAATTTTGAAAAGGGACCATTACCAGGGGAGATGTTAACGGCCTTTGATAGGGCATAGCTTACTGCACAGGAAATTTGCAGTCCGTATTTCCTGTAGTCTACTCGCATCTAGGGATTGCGTTTTTTTTTTTCACAATTGCTTCATCTCCTGCGAATCCTAAACTTTTGTGTTGCATCATCAGCAAATAATTCTGTTTCATACAATACAGTGTTCCATTCACAAGCAATAGTAGACATTTTCTACACGTACGGAAAAGAAGTACGACAAACTGATAGATCTGACGAATATATAGAAATGTCCAACTTGTTTAAGATGAAATCCCTAACAGTAATATTATCAGTATTGTATGAATCCATTAGTCGAACAATTCCTCCGAACTTTCCAAGCTCACCATCGTTGGATGCAATAAGAACTTTGATTAAGGAAACCCTTACAACCCAATACTACCCAATTAGCACATGTGCGATGCAGCCTCGAGAGAAAAGTGGCGTGGTGGATTCGAACCTGAAAGTGTATGGAACATCAAATCCGTGGAATGTGGATGCAAGTATATTTCCAACTATATCTCCGCTACATTCGCGTGGAAATACCCAGTCAACAGTCTATGCAGTAGCAGAATACGGATCGAATATTATAAAGAGAGATTGGAACCTGGGTGGGTAGGAGAAGCTTTTTGGCAGAGTACAGATTGCGGCATATTTGGGTTTGATTGAGTGATAGTCGCCATTTACTTGATAATGCCAGATATTTGTCGGATTGCTAGATATGGTATCAAAACTGGATTTTGCGATTTCGAATATCTGGCTTACAATTAAGATTCATCATTGACAAACTGGGACCGTATCCAAATAGGCAATATATATACGGCATTATATAAACACGACTATCGGTGCTTTATTATAGTACAACGTCTTATACAGCTTTGGTGCGAAATTGAGGGGCAACAAATGACCTTCAACCAATTCTTTGCGAAGTATCCAGAGCTTCTCCGCAGCTTCTAGGATTGTCGCATGCTAGACTAGGAGATAGCATGATTGAAACTATTTTCTAATATACCGTATCCTCTAATACAAGCTAAACGCCTTCCACACCTTTCAGCCTCTATATATCGGCCCGTTTGGCCGTTTGTTTTGTTATCTTCGCCCCGCCACTTCTAGTAGCCTTCTTTATCTAGTGTGCTCTCCTCATCACCCGCATACAAATCTCGAGAATTTCCTTACTTTCTTGCCTTTGAAAAACAAAAGCAAAGGAATTCCGCAGCACGCCAATGACATGAAGATGAGTAAACTTCCTACCCATTCATAACCGAGTCGATGGTACAACTGGATAGTGCAAAGGACTGCCCCTGCACGTCATAATGAACGATTGGATGTCTTTACCGTCAAAGCCGATGCGGCATGAATTTTACAAGAATCGACTCGAGAGATGTCGGCGAAAACTAGCTACAGATGGACACCCGTTATAGGGATAAAAGGGATGCACGCCAATGTAATTATTGGCCTAGTGGTAGAGCAAAACTAAACCCAGCAACAAACAGCGCAGTGGAGAAAGCAGCCATAGGTACTCCCCTCTCCTCAACTATCTAGAGATCTGCTAGACATACTTCCCACGAGAACCATTGGCGCGTTGAATGCAATCCCATTAATGGCCCCAATGTTCGACACAGCCCTCGGGATCGTAAACATGACTGCCAGCAAAAATGTACTAACATAAACAGGCTGTCTTCTAGATACCTCACTCAGTGAAAATAAGTGATTCCACACCAAAACCAACAACAAACATGGTGATCGTCAAACAAAGTCACCTCCTCACTGACATCAAAACTCTTACTCACCCCATCGAGATCCGCGATAATGACACCAGAACAGAATGTGTTAGAGGTTACAGGGTGGGCTGGTTCATCGTGATATGGTGTGGAATTGTTGTTATTGTCTTGTCTAAGGTTATAGGTTATATATCACGACACTATTTACGTTGTACGCGCTACCGGATAATCTAATCATCTGCGCGGACCAATCCCCAAATATCCTTCACAGAATGCAACGACAAAACAACGGCTGTGTGAACATCAAAAGTCTCTTGAGACTGTCGTAACTAATACTGAAAGCACTGCGGAAATGTTCATTGGTAAAATCGAGGACATACCCCCAACTGAGGTGCCCGATTACTTCCGATTAATATAGAGCAATGCTTTAAACTCGCCGAATGCGGGACGCTAAGCGAGCCAGCAGCACCTCCCCACGACTCGAAAAAGGGGTTGTATTATTAGCCTCACCAGGATGAAATTCTTCGTTGACATGGATGCATGGACAGTTGCGAGAAAACCCCTCGTGCGACAAAGGCTTTCGATAGTGTAGGGCTGGCTCTATGCGCATAAAGGCCGCGTGATTCTATCCCAGGACGGCCATTGGATGCGGAATACGAGCTCTACCCAAGGGACTGAAGAGGTACGAGTGACTAGTTTCCTTGTGCTCCGGAAGGAATAAAGAGAAGGCGCCAGGGAATTTCGACTCAATGTCTTCCATTTGGGCCCAGGCCGCTTGGCTCTGACAGGGATGGCGGAGCCAAACTGCGCCCGACGCAAAGTAATAGACACAAGCATCTCTTAACTGGAGGGGTCCTATCACCTTACCATACACTGTGCATCCTTGCCTCTGCGTGGTGCTGCCCAATGAAGCTCTACAATCTCCCGCCAAGCGTATCTGGTAATACCTCCATAAACTTGCGCAGCACCTACTACAGATAACCATATGCATGTGACCAACATAAAGCAGAATGATGCTGAGGCTCGCCTTAGGGGATCTCAGTCACTTTTGAATGACACAACGCTATAGTGCTCACTTCGTACTGCATGCCGGACCGTGCTACAATACCACGGGGTATGCCTTGCGGATACATGTACTGTACATGCCCCCCTTCAATCATCCTGTCCCGTGGAGTAACTCAAGCGCACCCTCAACCACCAGAGATTGATCTTCCCCCGTTTATTCAACCCTGCAGACACAAAACTTCCGTGCTTGTACTGCCCTCGTCATTATGGCAGTCCCAAGCCACTGCGTCTATTTCGAATCTAGTTTCTCGCTTCGGGGGGATGAGGACTCAAGCAGACAATCAAATTCTCCCAACCACATCATAATGACTCACCAGATAAGTTCTCTTAGCCTCTGAAAACTATCCAAATATTTAACTACGACTGCTCTCCTTATCCCCTTTCCCTTTCTGCTCTATTCTAGACCGCGGGCGAGACTCGCAGTATAACCCTAATCATATAAGGATTCTCCTGGGATGAATATCTCGACACTAGCTTCTCTTAGCCCCTTACGAGAGCTCTTCTAACTCATATTATCCTTCAAGATGCCCCTGCGATGACCGGAAGCATTGTAAACAGACTGTTTCTCTGCCGTACTATCCTCGACAGACGGTAGGAAGATACCCAAGTGTGCCAGCGATGAGCTACTAGATCTCGCTAGGGTGCTTCTGCTAAAAACCAACCTGTCCGGGAGATCTCGTCCGCCTGCTGGCCAAGGCGGGAAGGTTAGGTATAAGGAGACAGATGGTGTTGAGAATACTGCAGTACACCTTCTAATCCACGAAGTGGACAATGATACTCAGACACATCTCAATACAATTCTGCCTTATCGTGGGGTGATCCGTGATCAGAAATAGATCAAGGTCGGAGTAAATCTGCCGCCGTCAAAGTATCTCGATGGCCGAAGCGCCAATCCGTAACCGATAGCCAGATCGAAATCGAGAACAAGGAAATGCAGCGATACTTACGTATAATTGGATCACCTAAGAAAAGTGCATTAATTCGACGTCAAAACCACAGCCAAGATCACACGTGATTCTCACATCAACTATCAAATACGATCATCGTATTCGCTCCTTCCCAGCCCCTTTGTATCACATATTTTCCACGGCTATCCTACCCTCACGCATACAATCTAACCTCTCTCAAAAGTTGCATCTTTGTTGCACATCTGAAAAATGAACGGAGCTAACCTCCGTCAGATCCCGGGGCTTAGGTCCGATTGATGTCCAACTAATCATATTCCAGTTGATCCTTGTTTGATGTTGAAAGCGACCCCCACTCTTCTTATGGAACAGCCAGTTGGAATAAAGTGACTGTGGAATGGGAACCAATGTTATTCTCTCCACGCCGCCGAATTAGACACGTGGAGAGGAAGAAAACTAGACTCTGTCAGGTTTACGAGCAATGCAGCGCTAAACTTAATACGGCTATAACTACAACGTATCGGTAATATCCCTACGGATTATACAGGCAGAACAATGAACCGTAAAGGGGCACGTAAATACAGCTGTAAAGGGCGCATAGGTGCTTCAATTGATTAAGGATATAACCCTCTGGCTTAGGGGTTTATATGCTTCTAGGGTTGGGCTTCAATCCACCGGATTGGGTATCAATTATATAAAGCAATCTCTGACAGACTCGGATATACTTTCAATATGCGTGAGAGGAATGGCATAAGTTCCATAAAAGCGCGATTTTGTAACGTCATCAGATAGACATCTAAATCAACTTTTATAATGAGGCTCCCAGACAGAAATTATCTCAATGTGAAGCATTCCACAGAATTAGCAAAACACTCCTGTGATGTGTACTGTACATCGCTCTGAGTGGTATAATATTATGCAGGCATTGCCACCACGTATCTGACGATGACACCTTCCTCCTGCATCTGTTATTCTCGACGCCGTTAATCGTTGCGTGAGGCGGGCTTTGGCCCTGGGTCGAACCCCCTGAGGGCTTTAGTTGGCCACCCAAACTTAGTTGGCGCGGAGGCGGCCTACCATCCGCAAAGATCATAATCCATGTACTCCGATCTTATACAGCCATTTATACGTCATGGTCTTCATAAGCCAGTGTATAATATGAACCATTAAAAAGCATCCAGGCCAATATGTTCCTAAGAGATTATTGTTAAAGGCTACAATGTCGGGCAGTTCAGATAAGGGGTTTTAATACTGTCGATACGTTAGAGTGGGGTCGTTATACATCCACACCAAGTTCACCACCTGGGAAGTAGTTCAATTAGGTAGGCGTTATAATCATTAGATTCAGGGCTATTAGGAGCCTACATAAGATATCAGGTAAATGGAGGCTATACTAGCCGTAAAGGCGCTAGTTATATCCACATACCAGCTGTCCGAAAAAGGTAACCACACCAATACGTGGCTGAAAAGGGTAATTGATCAACCGGTATGTGGATGTATCACAACCCGTTAGAGGGTATCAATGATCGGGAAGGGCTATTGAGCTTCCACCAGAACGAGGCGTAGCCATGCTCATGTCAGGTGGACGGAAACATCACTTCTATCCGGGCCCAAAACAATGGAGTCGCTTTCCTTGTAATAGATCACCATGCCGTATCGGCGCAACGTATTCTTTCAATGTCATTTCTAGATGACCTCGTGTCGAACGATACTTTTAGGTGGGATCATAGCAAGCTAATGCTTCCCAGCGTCGAATATCGCCAGTCAGAATTCCGCAGGGTAGCTACAGATGAACTGCTTGGTGTATTTATTAGGCGGCGAAATGTTTACAGGAATTAGATGTCGAACCTCCAGCGCGATATATATAGCTTGCAGGTAGGAGAAAGTGACATAGTCAACTTCCTTGATATAGTTAGTCACAGTTACGATGGTTAAGGCATCGGGGTATATTGACTTCGGAAGGCCAGTTGTTAGATCTACTCTTGTCGACATCAACGGTCATTGAAGTACCTCTATACTGGCGCTCCTTCTTTTTGAGACTGAAGATGTTGGCTGTAGAGAGTCACAATACTGCTAGGCCGTTCCAACTAGGAGGGGGCACCTTGCTTCAGGGCCGGAGCAAAATCTTGAAAGTCGGTGCTGCGAGTTGAACATGTTTGTTTCGCCAGGCAGAAGCTTAGGATTTTATACTTATGTTTATATTACGAGACGGTATATTCCCTCTCTCAATGAGATAAGTCATGAAAACTAAGGATTTATAAATATTCTTAATGAGGATCTCTCTTATATAGAGGAGTCCGTATCGTATAATATCTAGAATCCAGTGTAATTAATATATTACTGGCTACCATATTAATATGAAAATACTAATACATATTTTAAAATAATTATAGTATAAGCGCTAGACCTTAGGGTTGCTTCGAAGAGGCTCCTCACTCTTTGTATTCTATTTATAGCTATATTTAGAACATAGGAATTAGTTATAGGCGCAAAGAAAGTAGTTAAAAGTAACTCTTTAAATAGAAGAGTACTTTTTTCCACAGCATTGTACAAATTATATAACGCTCTTGGGTAGCTACTTGACAGGAGATGTTGTGACAAATGTGTAACAAAGCGAAAGGGTGGACCAGGAAACGTGTATTCAGTAGGGAAGCTGAGTAGTAGCTGGGATCACGCTGGCGGTTTGCTGATAAAACGCAGTGACACAGTTATATATTATAGCAGATAGACTGACTTTTGGTCCCGTCTAAGCTGGAGCCTCGTTCAATATATGTACAGTCGGTTCCAGGTGTTGTCCGTGATTTTTCCGGGAAATCGGTTAGCGTTTCAAGGCCCCACTACCCCTCTTTTATGCCTACCTACACACTCAAAATTAATTAAATCACTTAAAATCTCCATAATTATGGGACGCGTGGCTAAGACTAATCGTCTAGAGACTACGGTAGGCCAAAGGGCTCAGGTTTGGACCCGATACCTCGATGGGCATTCATACGCTTCAATTTCACGCCTTGAGGGAGTGCCCTACTCTACCGTACGAGATATTATCCAACACCGAATCGATTCAGGTAATTCTAGCTATAAATCAAAGCCAAGAAATAGGGCTACCAAGAAAACATCAGATCGAGACAATCGAGCCCTTATACGGTATACAATTGAGAACCCAAAAGACACCTTAGTTGCACTTAGTTCGCCCTCAAAATCTAGTGTAAAACCATATCGCAATATAGTCCGAGAAATCTTTAAATTATCTTGAACTGAGGTCACATAGTGCACAGGTCGTAGTCAGGAATCAAGGTGAAACTCAGTGTTATAATGAGTGATGCAGAGACAACTAAAGTAAGAAGAGATTCAGGAGAACTAGAGCCTTTTATGCTCAACACTATACACTCAATTGAGTCACCAAATAGGCTCCCACTTAGTCACCCTATAGGCACCAGTGGGCAGCCTAATAGGCAGCTGTATCGCATGTGTAGATATGCTTGAAGCCTTATACCAGCTCAACAAATTATATAGCAAATCAAAGCATAAGCCTTGTACAAAGCCATACTTGAAACAAGAGTATCGAGAGAAGCGTCTAGTATAGTGTCAGTATGAAAAAAAGGATAAACGAGACTGGAATAAGGTCTGCTGGAGTGACGAGGTCTCTTTTGAGATAGGGTATAAGTTCCCCCCCCCTAGTAGTGGGCACCCCCCTGTAGTGGGCACCTCGCTTGATTCTATACGCCTTACTTCTAACTATAATAACTTTTTTATTCTCTTATAGTTATATGAGATAATGTAGAACTAAGTTGTATAGTCGTATCAGAGTCTTCCTCTTCAATTTAGCGGTCCCTAGCTTTAATTTGTGCCTTCTTAATAGCCTCGATCCCTATAAATTTAGAATTTGGTGAGGTCTTTACTTTCTTACGCTTCCTAGGCTCTAACTGCTGAACCCTAGCCTCTAATTGCTGAATTCGACGCTTATGCTGAGCAATAACAAAATCCTTTGATTGACCGCTTTAGAGACCTTCCGAAAGAGCACCCTAGCTGTTGATGCAGTAGCCTTTCCTAATTGGGAAATTATATAAACCTGTTCTTGTATATCCTCAAGTTTCTTTAGTGTAGATACCTTAAAAGTTGATTGATCTGTATTCCATTCAGGTAAAGGCTCCTCTGCTTTACGTTTCTTAGATCCCTCTTCTAAGTTATTACTATTCTCAAGTAATAATCGGCTTATAAGTGGTTTTACACTATTAATAGGCCATAAACCTGTAGCTTGCTATCCTGACCTAATATTTCTAGCGGTTAAAGCATCAAGCCTTGCTTTATAATAGCACTATAAGAAATTACGCTTCCCAATTGGTATAGAATCGGTTAATAGACTAAGAAATCCAACCTGTTTACGGTATAATGTTTTAAGAGATAAGAATACAGCTAAATCGAGTGGCTGTAATATATGTGAAGTATATGGTAGGAGGAATAAGAGTTGGATATTGTATAAGAAGCACTCCTACATGAACTCTATAGTCTCATGGCTCCCATGGCCATCTAAGACTAGTAGTCGGGCCTCGGATAGGTCATGTAGTGCCGTCTGGAGGATAAAGACCTTCTGTAGCCACTCTAAGGCTGTATCGTCTATAGTCCAGCCATTCTCAGTTGAGGTGAACTTCCAGCCTTTAAATTCATCTAGGGTAGTCTTAAACCATTGTTGCTGTACTGACTTCCCTTTGAAAATAACTAGGGGGTCTAGGCTTCGGCCTATAGCACTGATACACTCAATAAAGGAGGTCCAGGCTTTTGATCCTGGGTGTTTCTTTTGAATAAACCGCTTATGGATACTCCCTACAACTAGCCCATTATCCCCTATACCTTCTATGATCCCAGCTTCATCCATATTATAACGATTATCAGGCTTAATAGCCTTAATTGCCGGGATAGTGAGTTTGGGCCACCACTTCTTAATAATTTCAATAGTAGCACCATTGACCGTACAGAATCAATATGAAGTTGCTTTTTAGTCCTAAGAATAGGATTCCGTCGTAGGAAGCCAGCCATCCATCGCTTTCCTAGTGGTTCTGCATCCCCTCTAGCCTATAGGATTCGCCCTGCAAAGGCTCTGATTTGCCTATGAGTAGGTGCAAGGCCTAAGCTTTCCTGGATTAAAACCCACTCTGCTAGATGCTCTTCTTGGACTGTAGAAAGCCTCTGCTAAGGTATATAAGCCTCTTGCCTCGAAATGTGACCGTTCATATGGTGCTGAAGTGTAGATCGTGGTACTCCAAATTCTAACCCCGCTCTCTTTTGTGACATGCCATTCGCTATCGCATTTAGCGCTCTCTGGATATCTTCTTCTGTATAAGTAGGCTTCATAGTGGGTACTAAGAGTCTCTAAAGTTTGAGGGGTTTTCATTAAAAAATTGTGGATTTATTTAAATGTATTGTGGGTAGTATACGTTGTTGCGGTGAGCCAAGCGAGGTGCCCACTACAGGGGGGTGCCCACTACTAGGGGGGGGAACTTAATGGGAGGGTTATATATATGATTCGAGGTAGCCGAATTGAGGAGGCGTTTCTAGACAAAAACTTAAAGCCAAGTTTTAAGAGTGGTCGTATAAGCATCAGTGTCTGGTCGTGTTTTTGTGGGAATGAAATGGGGCCCTAGTCTTCATTAAAAAGAGAGGTACAATAACAGTAAAGGAGTATATGAAAACATTCAAGGACCACTTTATTCCATTCTACCAAAGAATATACAGGAAATATAGCCCTGAAGTAGTCATACAAGAGGACAATATACCTTGGTATAAGGCTAATATCGTAAGGGATTTTCTCTAGAGCAAGAGAGTAAAGTTTTACCAGTAGCTACCACAATCACTAGATCTCTTACCAATTGAGAACCTTTGGAACCGAATAAAGAATATTATAGCTGGGAGGAGATATAGGATAAAGAACGTAAGTATGATGGAGGTAGCGCTTCAAGAAATTTGGCCGGAAATTAAGGGGGAAAGACTTGATAAATTAAATGAGAGTATGCTATACCGACTAGATGCATATATTAAAAATAAGGGCGGTTCGACTAAATATTAGAATAGCTTTCATTTAAATCAAGAACCAAGTAATTTGACCCAGTATTTGTGGAGTTATATGCATTCAAAGTGTGGTGGTGGGGTATAACCGAAATCACGGACAACACCTGGAACCGACTGTACAATGACTTTGGGAGGCCTTGACCTCGGATCCACATTACTACAGTTATAGCCTCTCTTCAGAGAACTTCGTGATGATCCCCGTGACCTCAACACCAGCCGTATGTCGCTCCAGTCTGATGGGCTGACATAAATCCATGATATACGTCATTGTACTGCTCATCACTGAAGTCAAGTTCCCCTCTTAGTGGCTTACAAGAGTTTCTCGATAAGATTTGTCTGTAAACGGTTTCTTCTGTATTCTGGCCCAAAATGCATCTATTTCGGCTTTGTCCTCACCTTCATTAGTATTAGCTTTATAACGAATACGTGATGATTCGGGCTCCGACGCCGGCATGTGACCAGCTTGGAGAATGGAGAACATTGGTTGGAGATCAGGTCATATGACGGATCAGAGGAAATAGGAGATGGCATGGAGATTTGTGTTAGCTACGTGGCCAACCCAAGGACCCAGTAAAAATAAAAAACAGCGCATATAATGGACAATTCCTTACTCAAGAAGCGTCAGTGATGAGTTTCTGTTCACGAGTATAACTCTGCCGCTGTGGCTTACTACGGCCATAAAGATCTGTGTATCTGTATTCAAAGCACTAGTCACCTTTTTGAACTATGAAGGTGGAAATTATTCACAGTTATGTAAAGAGCGAGCAAATTTGCCTAGTAATATTTTGCTAATAATGTTTGTGTTGAGAGTGCGCCAGCACATTTCTTACGTAGGTTTTTGAGCTGAACTGGACGATAATAGACGAACAGCGGCGCGAAAGGAGTGTTGAATGAATGATTTTGAATGAATGAAACCATAGAAGTTAATTTTCTTGCTCTCATACAGACCCCTGTCCGCCGGTGTACCTCTCCGTAGGGTCACGACCAAGCAAAAACGACCTGCGTACACTATTGGAACATGCTTGCAGACAAACATTTCTTTCACAGCAAGTGCCAGTAGCGCAGACCTCACCTACCAAACAGTCAGAGGTAGAAGTACAGTCAGCGAGAGGGGCGCAGGGTATATCGGGACCGCAGAATCCTGTGCCGTCAGAGGTCTCGAAGCAGAAGCAGTCTGAGCCGCAACTATTGAGGCTACTGCATGTCGATCCATTGCAGGTTGGAGCGGAGCATTCGCCATTTGTGCAGACACCGGAAGGACACTAGAGAGGTGTTATTATTTCTGCTTAGGAGAATCTGGCTTGTAGGCGGGATTAAAAAGGCACTTACCACGTTGCCACATACACCACAATTATTTGGATCACTAAGAACATCCTGGCATGGACCACCATTGCAACTCAGAGTTCCGGCGGCGCATGTCGGTGTGGGTGCTGGTGTTGTAATTACTACATTCGAGGCGCCAACACACGAGCAGGCACTGGAGTAGCGGACAGAGCCAGAGCAGGCACTTGCGTATGTTGGAATGTTGGTTGGAGTTATGACTGAAACAGTTTGCCCACTATTATAATGTTAGTAAAATAGGCACATAATAAAACCAAGATACTTACATGCTATTGGTTTCAACTGTCGTTTGAAAATATGACGTGCAGTCGGCTGAGCCAGATCTAGTTGTGAATGCACTTGCTATTAGAGGATTAGATTTGAAGCAACCCGAAAATAATATTTATAAGAGCTTACCAATGACAGCTCTAAGACAGTTATCATGGTTGCAATTTGCAAGAGCAAGTTGGGCAGTATAAAGAAGCCCAAGCCCAACAGTTGACAACAACATCTTCGAAAAGGTATAGGATTGATATTAAATCAGACTTGATCAAGGGGAGCAATGGTCAATGGTATGGGAGGTTATATAGAGTAGAGTGATTCTTAAATGGCATTCTAGTACGAAATATTCTATAGCGTGTGGGGACACCTGGATTTTTATCACTTCTCATCTGAGGTGCGAATGCTTCTTGGGCAGCTGATACCCTACCATGCCGCAAAGCCTCATCATTCAGCTTGGCTGCTTCTGCATAAAAGTCCAAGATCCAATTAGGACTTGAAGTGATATAACCAAATGCGCAGTATTTTTCAGCTTAAGTCGAAAGCTTTACGATGTGGCCACTAGGGGTGAAGGCGGAGCATTGGGGCGTTGCTTGAAACCACGAGACGGGAAAAGAAAAGCCTACAAACGTGTGATTGGGAGGCTATTGCCGCGAATAAGACACTTTAGATTGTTGGACAAACCAGAGTCGATGAGGGGTTAGAGCCTAAACTGATGGCGTTCTGAGTCTTGGCGTTCAGAACCTGTCAGTGGGGCCGGTACTGGATCCAGCCTTATGGCTTAGCAAATTATTGGCTTCTGGGGTATTTGATTTGATAATAAGACTACACACAATATTAGTGTGTATTATTGCGTAACAGAAACTGCTTGGGCCGCGGGGTGACAAGCTGACAATGATTTGGGCGTATTCAGCTTCGGCTTAGCTGCATTCAGCTTTAGACTTTGGCGTTCAGCCTTACCTCGGCCTATCCATACATCCTAAAATTAGTCTGCTCTGCCCCATCTTGGCGCACTTTACGGTGAGGGATTTACAAGGATTAATTCAAGGATTTGTGCCAATGACCGCAAGACCAAAGTAACTCTGGGGACATGGCTAAGCCTACCGCAGGGGTGATCACGGCGTCACGTGATACGACTCCGGTATTGATCAGTGTGTAGTTGATAGTTTTTGTTGCATATCTGATAGCAGATCATCGCCAGCTCTGGACGCTGGCTGAGCGTGGTGACAAGATAAATCTTTTGAATATGGGGGTGAGTTGTAGGCGAGTGAGCTGCACTAGCTGGCTGGCCTTGATGCGGGGCTAGGATATAAATAACGAATTATTCGGCTAATTACCCGTCGTAAAATAATTTACCGATATTATTAGCATAGTGGAGTAGCATTTCGAATTACTGCCTGGTAGAAGTCTACTACACAAGTAAATCCCCAAAATATATTCCTAATTACGCTCTAGCTCATATAGGCGAAAACTTGCTTTACCTATGGTCATTGATTGATTGATTGATTCTTTCTCTAGCTAGCTAAAATAAGGCTATGAAGTACCCCTGTAGTCTATTCCCCAGGAAAACTATTTAGAATAGAAGAAAAACCTAGGCTCAATCTTTTTGGCTGCTTCAATTGTCCCTCGCTGCCTGTTAATGCTCACCGATTTTCACTGGAATCATTCGTACGATAAGGCCTTGGCTACCCGGAACTAATTATTAACGGTAATATCTCTCCTTAGTTGCTAAATAATTGGGAATACGTGGCAAGCCGAGGGCAAAAGAAAAAGGTTGAACGTCGAAGACGAGAAAACACACGGAACGAATTATCCAGTCACCTCGGTGCGTGGCGAGGGTGGCAAGGCGCGTCTGAAGATCTTGATGTACAAGTACTTCAGGTGATACCAACGCCGCGAGTCAATATAGGGCCATTTCGGATGAGCAAGACCTCCTAAAACAGATCATTAAGCGCCGATTCTTCCTGATTATTATGATCCTAAACATGGTAATAATATTGCCATTGGCTGTGTATCTCAACAGTTTAGTCATACAATCCTTGGGGAAGCGAGTAACTTACTAGGACCTACAATCGCATTGGAAAGGGTTCTTTCAAAACTCTCAGGATACAGAGGCTTCCTTAACATCGGAGTCTTTATATATCGCTCTGGTGTGTCAGATTTAAGTTCCTACACCGGCTTTGCCCGGGAAGAAATAAATAATTTAGCAGCAGTAATTGTAAGTACTTTACTTATGTGTTACATTATATTATTCAAGTTGGTTCTCTTGCATGTGGCTTCCTCTAAGGAGGGGCAGGAGTCCATATACAGTTTAACTCTTCATCAAGAGAAGCATGAGGCTTCACAGCTACATATTCTTTCACTTCTTTACCCCAACATAAGTAATCTTACCGTCACTATCCCTGATATAGCCATTCTCTTTAGTGATTCCATTTGCGCCATAAGTCATGTCTGAAGCTTTCGCCTGCGGCGTTTCCATTTCGCGCCGCCGCTGAATCGCTCGCTCCTCGTTCGCTAAAGCTTGTTCCATGCCTTTCTTTTGCTACAAGAGAGAAAACAAAGTTAGCGAGATAGGAATTTGAAAGGTGGGCAAGAAGCCCGAGTCGGCTTACAAGTTTCCCATACTGGTGCATGTGGTACGCTTTCTGGGCGTTCAGAACCCCGCCCATGGGATTTGAAAAGCCGGTGGCGGCGCCTGCTGCTGAGCTGGCCATGCTCAAGCCTTCAGAGGCGCCTTCATAGACCTTATACGGGTTTTTGGGCATAATCTACGGCGGTAGGAGATATCTTAATGGGCTATGATAGAAAGAGGCAGGCTATAAAGCGTGAGGATCCGTGGTAAGAATGATTTAGTGAAGCGCTCTAGTCTGGGGCAGGCATCCTTTTATGCGCACCGTCCAAGACGGGATCGACACAGAAGGATCAAACCAAGTCTTATCGCACCCAATAATCTTCTCGATCATGACAGCAAAGCCTCATAAGAGTCTTGCTATCTATTGGCCAGTGTTGTGTCAAAAGTTGCCCGGATGCCCCGGAACCGCCGTCCAACCAACCGCAACTGAATCCTGACGCCACTCGGGCAACTTATGCCTTACCCTGACCCAGTCTGATCCAAATAGCGGTTTCTCTACGCGCCCTCGACTCGAAGTCTTGTTTCATTTCCTCTTTAGCACAGTATTTCAATACGGCAACTTCTCATCTGCGACTCTATCGCTGACGCTATCTGCAGTGAGGTTATAACGTACTACCAGCACAATCTCCTTCAACACCTGGGTCATGTCATAACCGATGGTAAATTAGCTAACTTTACTCAAGTATTGGCATTCTATGATCCACAACTACCGTTGTAAAATGAAATCCATTTCAAATACAAGTAGGTCTAAATAGCCCCAGTGGGATGGATCCACAAGGACATCTATTTAGATACCGAACATTGCCTCTCTGAAATAATTAAAATCATTCTCAAAGCACCATATGGTAATGACTATTTTCAAACATACATCTCTGCCCTAGCAACTCATTCATAACGGCAAAATCTTTAGTTTAACATTTCATACTGACCGTTGTTTAAACAAGCTTTCGAACCTACCCTGTCGACCGATAAATGCCGCCAATATGAAAATGCCCCGTTTATTTTTATTCTATCGTTGTGTCCGATATTATCCTGTATATGGGGGTTTTGCTGTAGAGTACTAGCATTTCACCAGAAGATAACATCTGGTATCAACAGCCTTATTGCCAGGTGAGCCAGTAGCCTGCCCCCTAAAAATAGGCCACACGGCTATCAATCGAGCTATTTAATCAACCCTGAGCGACATAACTACCTATTACTAATCTTACGTACTCGGGCTCTCAGTGGTCTGCTCGGTATGCGATAATGTGCAGTATTCCGGCCGGAGTTCAGTTTTGGTCCGCATCTCCAGCGTCGTCGGTTTCGGTTTCGCTTCGGCCGCATTCGCTAAAATACGTCAGAGGCACTTCTGCCGACTCATTATACAACAAACTCATTCGATTCCTTATATATATCTCTGCCACTGAGTACTCCCTTATCACATATATCCACCACTGAATACTCCTTTATCACCTATATTTCCATCTCACCATACCCACTAAGATGGCCTCGACGCAAACGCCTTTGTCCGTGTGGGAAACATTGGATTTTGTTCCGATTGCGATTCGCCTAGGTATACCACCCTTACGGACACTCATGGACTCAATTTCTAATTTGCTATAATTAGTGTGCGTCGCCTTTTATTCAGCGGTCACCGCACCCTTTCGGGCCTCCAATACGCCAAAAACGCTCAAAAACCACGTCATTCTTTCTGTGTCACGGGCGGCCTTCAATCGACTTTCGCCCAGACAGAGACGGTAAGATACCTCGCATATGCATTATATGATTTCCACATTTGGACCTGTACTAATGGAGACTTCGATAATATAGATATTTGACTGGTTCTACAGAGTGGCATTATCAGTCCTGGGTGAAGAACAGTGGATTTCAACCTGAAAGCCTAACACTTCCTGATGGAACCAAGGTTTTCTTAGTTGGGTCACTTACCGCAGAGAACATCGTTCTCTATTTCCACGGTAGCACTCTGTCTAAAATTTGGCATCAATAAGACTTGCTAATCAAACCAGGTGGTGGGTGGAACATGCCTGGTAATACCGGTCATTTTGACTTTGCTGCTTCAACTATGAGGAGAGCGAAGGAGAGCGGGCAGTCCCTGTGCTTCGCATTCATCCAGTATAATCTTGCTCCCGGTAGTCGATATCCATCCCAGCTCTCTCAGTGTGTTGAAATGCTTCAATATACCTTGCAAACTCTCGGGAAAGAGCCTTCAAATATAATTCTGGCTGGAGATTCGGCCGGCGGAAGTCTGGTCATGAGCGTAATATCTCATCTGCTGCACCCTCATCCTGAAGTCCATCCTATTACACTGACAGGTCAATTGAAGGCTGCTGTTGTCTTTTCACCATGGGTCAATCTCACGATGGAGGGCAGCTCAGTCCTACAAAACCGGACCCAGGATCCGGTCTCCCCTGAAGTGATGAAAGGTTGGACCCGAGACTACCTAGGAAGTGCGCCATTTGACTATTACAACCAACCAATACTTGCTCCTCCTGAATGGTGGAGCGGAATGCCGGTCAATCAGCTTCTCATCACGGGTGCAGCTCGAGAGATGTTGGCAGATGATATTGTGCAATTCAGCGAGACGATAAAGGTGCGTGACCGTGTTCTTGGGTTTGAATAAGCACTTAAGTTAACATCTTCATCATGCAGCACATAAATCCACCACAGTGTTTTTCGCCCCTCATGATTTTCACGCGCAGCCTGTAATAGGTCCTGAAATGGGGCTGGATGAGGGACAACAAGGACCAGTTATACGAGAGTGGATCCTAAAGCAGGTCAACTAAGTCTTCGAAATAAGATTGCGATGTTTCGATCAAGCTTTGACATAATTCTAATCATGTACTTTTTTATTGGCCTGTGTTTCGTTCCCTTAGATGCTCTGTTCATCTTAACACTCGGGTCCTGTCCTCTATTTTCTCTTCGCTTCTCATAGACTACATTAGATAATAGATAATAGACTATTGATGTACACAAATTTTACTATTATTTAGCTCATGGGTGTACAGTATAGAGAGAGATATCTGACAGGTAGCGCATAAAGTTGACTAGGATATACATCTAGCCTGGGGTTGTCGTACGACGTATATGGCAGATGTGCCCGCACAGCCAGATATGAACTGTCATACAAAATACAGTGATCAAATTTCGATAGATGTTATCAAGATAACTTAACTGACGACGGACATTTTAACTACTAGCCAAGTCATATTCTCTTCTGTTTTATATATCTTACTAGGTGGTGGCTGTACGTGTGGAGTTATTCTTAGATCCAAGTGTCCAATGACGCACTATATGTGCTTATATTTTTCCTCATCTAGTGGTTATTTTTATTACAGATAGAAAATACGTGGAGTCTTATACAGGTCTATCATAGTATCCTGGGCAGATCTTTTGTGCACTCGCTCGCCAGGTCTCAAACTGTGTGTAAAAGAGCGGATGAGCACACGATCGGTGCTCCTTCGCCTGCTCAACTGTATAAGACCAGGGTTTGCCAAGAGCAAAATAATGCAGGACACTCGCCTGATCATATACATGGACCAGCTTTCTACTCAGTTCACTAACTTCCCCTGACTCGTCATGACCTCCGAAGCACGGAGCAGATTCCTCACTATGGGAACTCAAAATCGAGCTGTTATGTCTCCTAATTCCAACATCATTATCCCGATACCAACTCGGAATATCCCAGGCCTCCCAATGGCTGTTGATGGTTACAAAATTCCCCGGCAGCATCATGACCACCTCACCAAACAGAGTGTTAATGAGATCCATATCATAGGTATCTGGCTGTATAGTATCCATAGCTTCCCGGACACGGCTCCAGAGTCTGTTTGAAAGAGATATCAGCATAAAAGTGGATGATATAAAGTCACGCTTGATCCAGTACGCTCTTGGTGCTGCAAGATCCGTGTCCGGTAAATAAAAGAGGTCATCTAAGTTTTTCAAGATGAGCTGGTCGGCGTCCATTATTAAAACACGGCGTAGTGATGTGTCTATAAGGTGCAATTCAAATGCGACGAGTTTGAGAAGCACATCTCGGTAGTATAAAGCCCCATTGTCTGCCAGAGGAGGCACATCATGCAGTACGACTGTGGCATTGTGCTCCGCTAAGGCCTGCCGCATTGGCTCCGATACTGATGTGCTGATGAGGATAATGATGCGATGTCGCGTATTAAACTTTCTCTGAAGGCGTTCAATATTTATGAGAGCAGAACAAGCATAGTCATCTTGTGTTGCGTAGAAAACATAGGCGTACGAATGCAACTCCGGGGAATATAGCGGATTCGTTGATGGCGTCGTGGTAGGCGGCTTCTTGGTCCCAAAGCAAATGTGACGAAGATATAGCGATTCGATGCCAACAATAGAGCTACTTGCGAGTCGGCGCATACTGATGACAAGAAGCACCAAGATACAAGCTGCTCCGATTCGGGTGGATTGCCATCGAGGTTTCATCTCCGTGGAGTATGTGACGAGGGAGAAAACCGCGTTATTTCAATTCGTGTATTGAATTCAAGATGAGTAATTTCGGACTTTTCTCGCCCTCGGAGTGAAGATAGTTTCGCTGGGGTGCTACGTTTTGCAGACATTTGAAATGTTCCAATATTGATAAGAGACAAATCTGATGAATTTAATGATGCTGAAAAACCGATCTTGGATAATGCAGTGACATTAAATTCGCGCTTCGTCTGACACGCACAGCCGCATTACGGTAAATTAAATCTCACGTACGCAATACTTGCCACCAGCTGATGGCTGCTAGTTTCCCTTCAGGTTAGCTGAATGATCGTAACCCTGAATAGGTTAGCGATATCACTGACTAGCATCACTTCAGCTGCCGCTGCTTAATCCCATGTTAAAGGATGAGGGTATTTCCACACTGGCTGTCTCAGAATTAACCCGGTCGGTCTGAAGTGGTCAAGCGCATCTTCTTTATAGACTTGCCGCCTACGGAGAGGCCTCCACTGCCTTCATTCAGTGGCAGAGAAGATCAGCAGAGATTATCGCGATTGTACAATCACATTATCTGATACTGCTGCCCACCGGAGGAACGTCGAGCCAATTGCTCTCCTAGAGCCCAGTAAAGACCGACAGTAGACCCTTGAGAGCTAGGAATACAATGATAGAAAGTCCTATATCTAAGCTTTTGGGTATCAAATTAATATGATAGAAGTTTGTCAACCGAGAAAGATGTGATCGAGGGCCGAGGTAAATTACTGAAAGAACCCCGCACCGCGGGACAATGTCGCGTTCATGCCTACGAATATTGACAATAGATATCTTCGGTGAAAAAAGCAAAGCCGCATTTGTTGTACCAGCCTTTACCAATTTCCTAGCAAACAAGTCGTACTATTCCATGGCGGCTAAGTGGATCGATCTCCTTCGTATGCGCATCGGCAGATCGCAATCAGTCGAGCAAGCCATCACCCGTCCCGACATCAGCTTTCTCCAGACCCCAGCGGGCCCGATTCGCATACGCGACAGTGGTGGTCAATCCGCGAGTGTCGTATTTGCCTGCGATGGCCCAAATGTCCTGGAGCATTACGATGCCGTCTTTGAGCTGCTATCCCCTTCATACCGTCTGATCTGCCTCGAACTGCCCGGGTTTGGATTCTCATGGCCTAATTCTAGCTTCGACTTTTCTCTGCAGCAGTATGTTAGTATCACGGCACATGCCATTCTCAAGCTACGTGTTCAGCCGGCCACGTTGATGTTTCCTTGTGCCTGGAGCTATGTTGCCTTTCAGCTGGCCACTGAACAGCCATCGTTGGTCGACCGTCTTATCGTATCGCAATGTCCGCATTGGGAGGAGGAGATGTCTTGGTCACGCCACATCGATACTAATGGTCTGATAGGGACTCCTGTCATAGGGCAACTATTCCTTGCGGTGGCTCCCCGTACATTATCTGACATGTGGTATAAGAATGCATTGCCGCCAGGAAAACCAACGAACGATTTTGCTGAGCCAGCTAGAAAGGCGTTATCTAGTGGAGGTATTTTCTGCCTTGCATCTCTGACACAAGCCTGGGCCCACGTCAGGAATCCTTCTTTCAAAGTCACTCAGCCGGCTGTGGTTATGTGGGGAGGTGCAGATCGTACTCATCGACATAGCAACCCAAATTCCGTCCTAGCATACCTGGAGAGAGGCAAGATAATGGTCTTCTCTGAGGCCGGGCACTTTCCCGAACTTGAGGACCCAGAGAGATTGAAAAGTCTGCTCTTAAATGAAGACTTATGGAATGCTCTTAGACTAAGCCAGCTGAAGCCGAACTCCAAGTTGTAGAAGATATGAAGCAGGAAAAATGTATTTATTACTGTTAGTGGCCATGGCGAAGGCCATCTCGGGTCACTTTGCGCAATTCATGAAAGCTTCCTATATTTTGGCCACATAATATGCAAGCCGATAGCAAACGGTGGATTGGCTTCGTTCCTTCCTTCTACAGCGATGAATGAGCAAAAAATATTCCTAATCCGCATCATCATGCACTGTATTACATGCGAACCTCACATATTCACATTGCCTCTCGTCAACTGTGTCAAACCATCTCGAAACCGCAAAATTGTGCCAATTTCCCCAATTCGCTCAGAGTCCGTAATCAAATCTAAAGTCCAGTTCTCAAACCCTACTTTGCTCTCGATCAGCATGTTCCGGAGCATGTGAAGAGTAATGGACTGTCTGCCGCCAACATGATTCTGTCAAATTCCAACTGCCTTAGGAGTTCAATTTCCAAGCAAAGATTCGTGACATGGACGAATACGTGCCTCAGCACAGCTTATTGTTGGAATAGAATCGGGACTTATGAGGACTAGAGGGTTTTGCCCTACGCCCAAGAGTAGATTACTTATTGCGTGCTGGCTGGCTATGCACTTTCTATCGGGCCAGGAGTAAGCGGACGGTAAAGTAGAAAGTGAGTGATGCCCATCGACACTATTATAAAGTTTGTAAAATGTTTCTTGAGAGGCGAGCGTTGGAGCAGAGTTGTTTGGGCAATTATTCGAAGAGTTGGCACTGGCCAGTACAGATCCATTTGAGAAATGGCTCTCGAACCCATCATGTTGCAGGCTGGTTTCAAACCCCTTACTTATTCCGATACTAAATTCGTATTCAGAATCTTCGCTTGAAAGGGGCCTATGGTCGCCAAGATTTGTTCCATGGTATGAAAATTCCTCATGTACGGTGAAATTTTCGACTTGCTGAGCCCGGCCTTCTTGAATTCTCTTTTGAAATTTAGACGCAATAGTTGGCGTGACAATGTAACCTGTCTGCATTTTCTGTTGGTAGTTGACCTGCTCTTGGCGAGGGGTGCTAGAAGAAGTTCAGAATTATATCAGGAAACAACAGCGAGACACATACCGATTCCAGTTTGGATTTCGCTGTTGGGACAATGACGGGGACATCTCGGACTACTGATGTAACCTTGGCTGATGGTGAAAGATCTGAAACTGAAAGTAGATCGCCGAAGGGACGAGTTTTTGTGTTATAGGCTGGCTTCACAGAGCGAAATCAATGTGTCTGGACTATCTGTAGTTGTTTATTGGGAGCTAAGTGTAGCATTGTATATATAATATGGTTCTTGGCATTTCACCCTTACCTATGTGTTGAAGGGGCCTCACAGTTTCGACCTCATTGGCTGATGTGGCCACGAAATCTCCGAACTAAGATGAATGGGAAAGGTTAAAGGTGCCCGGAAACCTCGCAGATAAAGGGAGGCCTCAGAAGCAAGATTTCATTCGTTACCTCGGCGAGAAAATCTTTGTGCATAATCATTCATTAGGTGAGAAGGATGAGGGCCTCCCAGGAAGCAAAAGGAGGCCTCACAAACTCTATCCTATTGGCTATTAGCCGGGATGGCGCAAAGCCGTAAGGATGCCTCAAACGCTGATGTTCGTTGGCTCCAGCTATCATTCCAGTGCCGTGGGGGATAGCTGTGGAGTAAATTGTTTTTAGACTTGTAGCAAAATAAGTTTTCTCGGACAAAAAATCACACTTGCGTCCGAGTCGTGTCTGATAGATACTGTAGAAGAAGGGGTCCTCCACCACTTCCGGGGTGTTCACTTTGGCCCTGTTAGTCAGCAGAGCTCAAACCAGACTAGCGTACTAGCCGCCCGTCTTTCACCCTGCTAGTTCAAAGGGGGCCTCAACTAGCGTCCATCACAGAGACTAAAAGGTCCTCCATCAGCTCAATCCAGCAATTGTGCTTCTGACAGCATATCGTTCACTCACGGGCGACCGCGCGATTACAATAACTTCCATAGGAAGAGTCTTGATTACAGTTTCCGCAGAAAGCCGCTGACGACTGAGACTAACTATCTTGTCTGCCTAAATTCAATCGATCAACACTCTACACCTCTCGCACCACGGCAGGCGTCTGTGTTGCTATTGCTATCCATCCGCTCTGCTACAACGTATACTCGATACTGTTCCTACAACTGAACGGGTTATACTATCTTGATACTGTTTTGAGGAGAAGGAGGCCACTTTGGACCATCTGTTGCCTCATTCAGCCCGCAGAGACAAATTAAGAGCACGTCCAGGATCCAAATACTTCTCTACTGTCACATTCTCTTGCCCAGGGTCTGCAAAGACATTCTCGTTCCCATCCCCAAGAGCTGCGACAACTAGCCGCGGAAGAATCCATCTTCCAGTCGACCCATTGCACCGCGAGGCTGACAGGCAGAAGCAATCACCTACAAACCATCATACACCGTCTCCCATCGCCCGGGACGGTTCTATTTAATTTGAGCGCTATCATCCATTCCAATTGCCCGATTCAGTGGCCCACGGAAGGTGCTCAGCACCTTCCAGCGCATTGGGAACCGGTGTCGAGTGGTCTCTACTACAACAATCTCGAAGCCTGGAACGGAAAGGAATAAAGCACTAGTGATATTGGGATGGTCAAATACATTGCGGCTGAAAAATAGTCGAGAATCTCTAGTTCAGAGTTTGTCTTAAGACGCGGAGCGTCTGTTTCATATCTACAACTTACCATATATTCCTGTCCAACAAGATGGCCAACTAGCTGCAGAGAGCAGCGCCGCGCCGCTCCACGAGATACCTGCAATAATTAAACTGTTTCTTTTCACAAACGGTGCGGAGTATAACGCTCCGCACCATAACGCATTTCGAGTTACGATGAACGGCAACTAGGTTATAATAACGATCTCAAGGACTCTTCTCTATTCGACCTCAGTCAGTGTGAATTGGAAAGTTACAGGATATGGTACCCCCAGCCCGAATCTCTGTTCACACTCTATAATGGCGAGCCCCGCTTGGTCATCGGCGACGATAGCGTCCCTGAGGAGACCAATGCCTCGTCATTTCCTCCTGCAACAAATGACAACACTGCTTCCATTTCAGATGCCTCTAGGCCGTCAGCTTCTTCATCAACGTTCTCAACAAGCCCTGATACAAGAACTGATTCAAGTCCATCTTCGACAAATTTCACACCTCCCTCGTCCGAAAGTCAAAGTGCTGCAGCATACGCGAGGCCTGCAGCAGCGACAGGAGAAAGTGATCACGGACTCGCGAGCCAACAGCCTGGTATATCAGAGTACAAATGCCCAGAATGTCCCAAAACTATGAGTACTCGGGCTTTGCTCACGTATGTTTGGCCATCTATTTTGCTCTTCGTTATTCCTTCACATAGCATTCGGGTAAATCGGCTAACATACCTTGCACCAGTCGTCACGTCAAAATTCATACCCGACCGTACAAATGCGACTTTCTGGGTTGCGATGCCGCCAAAGCAACACAACGGGATCTCGACCGCCATCAAGATACCCACGGGAAAATCCGACGGTACTTCTGTCCTGTTGCTGGCTGTCCATGGCACTCTGATGGCGCTAGATGCGGCTTCTCTAGACGATTGGACAACGCGAAGAGACATCTGAAGTCACATATCAACAACGAAGGTTTGTCAGTGTTGAGGGAGGATAGTCAAGGAAGACTGTCAAGAGTAAGAGATGGTTATTGAGGTCGTTATTTATTATGGTCGCTGCTATGAAGCCATTTTGATGTAACCCCACAAGTGCTCCTATTTTCATATACATGAAGATGGAGGCTGTCTAGATCATACAGTCCAAGATTGATTCAATCATGTGGTCAGCCAACCCTTTTCGATGAGATATGATTTGCATTTGGAACGGCGCCTTTGTCTTAGCTTTGTCTTTATTCGTTGCGAAGTGGCGATGTACTATTAGTTTCACGTTATTTTGGGGGTTCGGAATTGTAACAGATACCCATCTACGTTGGGGCAACCCATGCTATTCTCATCGAAAAGGGGGGCTGGCCTATTGAAGAGCAACGTCCATTTACCATTTGCCGAGGGGGAGGGGGGATTTACAAACTTGCGAATTCATTTCTCGCGAACTACGAGTTTCATTTGTCAGGATTAAGGGAAAATATATCCAATCAGGGAAAATGGGATGATGCTTTGGCAGTTTTCATTGGTGCTCATTTCCTGCAACTGTCTGCGATTTTTTGCGTTCGTCATTGGAAATTTTTTAAACCGCGTTTCGGGGAAAAGGATGAGAAGGACAAGGAGATAGATAGTACCAGTCCAGAGAAAGGGGGATAATAATTTAGCAGTTTTCATTTGTTCTTATTTCCTATAGCTATCTACGATTTTGTGTTCGTCATTCAATTTTCTAAAGCGCGTTTCAGGGAGGAAGAGAGGGACGAGGAGATGGAGGGTGGCCAGTCTAGAGAATGAACAGATGAACCTCACCGGATTCTGTTTCAAACAACTCTATGGACCTACCATATTAACCTTCCTGACTACGGTTAAATTTCAGGGTCCTAGTCGCAAGTATTCTTAGGATAGATACCCTTCTATATTTATTCTATATCATATCATCGATATAGTCCTACACCTGGCTCCGAATTACGACCCGTATAGTTATAGGGGGGCGGCATATACGTTCTTTCAGTGAGTTTAATCTCATTTACCCTAAGTGACCACATACGCCTACCTGTAATTACCATAGTATTAGAATAGCATACGGCCATATTGAAGATATAGAAGGAAAAATATAGCGAAATCAATCTACTCTGTAAAAATTACTATGCAGTTTTGGCACTATTGTCGACGCTAATCATACAGTCATCTCCTGACGATCTTTCAGGACTCAGAGTTGATCAGCTCTCGTACATCTCGGTATATCAAGTTCAAGCCTGAAAATATGACCATACTACTGCTCAGGAGCACGGAGTTTTAGTCATAGGTCATGCAAAGATCATGGAAATTAGTAATTTTACATCAAAAGTTTGCTAAAAGTGCACACGCTCTCTTCTCTCTTCGCTTTCAGCTCATTTTGAATGCATATCTACTGCTCCGCTGATGCGCTCAGAGTTTGCGTACCGCTAAAAACCCACTTGCCATCCTGCTGATGCAGCGAGAGCACGTCAATCCCGATCGACAGAGGTTTGCCGCTTATAAAGGTTGCGAAGTGTATCCAAATGAAGCCAGTATTGCCCGCAGTACGTACTGTGACATCCTCAAAGTCCTCTCGCCTCATCGTGTTACCAGGCGGCTTTCCCGGCGTGCTGAACTCACCCTGGGGGGCCTCGTACGCGAGCGCCCAGTCGTGCAGGTCGCTGCAGGAGAGGAGGTAGTGTTCGGAGGGGGGATGCTTGGTAGCGGTCCGCCTTATACCAACCATATTGCGCTAAAGTTGTACAGTTGGCTAAAGCGTTTTGCCTTCTAGTAGCGAATTCGATTGGAACACTGCCACGAGGCTCCCGCGAAGCTGAATCGACATGAGCGCGGCTTGAATCCAATCTTCATCCCAATTCAATAAAGAACCTCACATACATACCAATCCGCGACAAATAGTCACCGATAATCCCTTTCCCCCAAATTCTCGAATATCTAGTCTAACGAATGCGTCTTCTACGATACAACAGCGCTGGCCAACTCAGCCTGACCAAGGACCTGGACGACAATATTCCCAAATATGCTATCCTTTCGCACATATGGGGAGTAGATACAGATGAGGTCGCCGTTAAAATCTTAATAAAAGGAACTAGCTAGAACAAGCCTAGCTATAAGAAGATCCGTTTCTGTAAAGAACGGGCCAGGCGGGATAACATACAATGCTTTTGGATCGATATCTGGTACATCGACAAATTAAGTACCACTGAGCTTTAAATAGCTATCGTCTTGATGTTCTCAGAGTACCAAGATGCAGCTAAATGCTACGTTTATCTTTCCGATATTTGGATAGGTAAAAATTCATAATCATCTAAGCTTTCGTAGGAATTAGTTTTTCATTAAAGTTGGTGGTTTACCTAATTATAGATATCATAAGAGCTTCTCGCTCTATTATAAGTTAATGCTTACAACACGTTAACTATATCGCAGCTGACGAGCGTGTACGCGACGCCTATAAGGCTGGCCTGTAGGCCAAGAAGGACGAGCAGCCACTTAACACAATACAGAGCTACTTGTCGAAGTAGCGCAAGTGGAAGGTGCCACCTTCTGTCCTCCTCTATCCCCTTTGCCTTTTGTACAATAGACTAGCCTGCTAATTTGTGCCCCTGCAAATATGACGAACTCAACTTTCCACACTTCTATACGCAAAACTAGATACCGGTAACGAATTCGCGGCGATTTTAGGACGTTGTAGAAGGAATTGGAAGGGTGATAGAAACAAGAAATCTCAAGAAGATGGCCACCAGGCGAAAGAGAGCTAGATAGGAAGAGCAACGATCACAGGCAGTAGTAAAGGGAAGGGCGTGAAGGAACAAACCAAGTGGCACGAGTGGTACTAGTCAAGGCAGAGACTGGAGGTAATTCTGCAAATAAGATATGTAATAAGAGAAAGAATTCATAGAAAGCCGCTGTTCAGAGTGAACTCGGTGACTTGGAGGCCACCGTGCCGGGAGGGAGCCTCAACGACAAAGGAAATGGCTTAACATAGCCTTGTATTTAAACAAGGTCAGGCCATCTTGCTAGCTGGAGATGAAGGAGCTTTATTGCACGGCAGATAGACCAATATGAGGGTTCTTCCCCTACTGATCTCATGATATTAAATCGCTTCACTTGGTCGTGTTTTGTCTCCATCACCCTATAGAACGGCACGGCGCCGCTCCTAGCAACATACAACATAATGGAATATATAACGTACTATACCCATGATGGCAGCAAAGAACTATAGGGATTGCCCGTAGTCGCGTTGGCATAGGTAGCTAGGAAGTCTGAGGGGCGGAGACGGAATCTTGGAGGGGTTTGCGTGCACAACGCCACATCGACATCACGGATAGAGGAGTTTCGCGAACCTCCGTCCCACATTTCCCATTGGTAGGGGTAGGAGGCGTCCCATGTGAGCACTGATAATTACGGCAGTGAGGAAGACTACAATGGCAACCGTTCCGCCAGATCTTACGGAGGTCCTGCATTGAAAATTTGACCAGGAAAAGTAAATAACGAAGTCACAAGACTCAGCTCCAACGTCGTCACATGAAAATTATCTTCTGTTTTATTATCCACCGTTGCGTAAAGCGTTCTTCTCCACACCCCAGACATCCCCATGGCCCATAGACAGCTTATGTAGCTACAGTCCTCCCTTTTCGAACCATCTAAACCGCCGACATCACTCCTGAAATCTCCTCCTTGACTTTCGGGAATCGGTTTCTAGCGGCGATAGGGCTAAACTTCTACTTGAATAATCAAAGGGGATTAATGAGCGAGGATGTGGCTCCGTCTAGCGCACCTCTATTAACGTCATACGACACGGACTTAATATGATGTAAGTGTTAACAAAGTATTAGTAATATCTTTATCAATATATAGAAGCTCAAGTCTCTCGAAACCCTTTCATTCTATATTTAATAATACTAGGCTATTATAACCATATCACTCTCAATATAACTATGGAATTTCTTACAGGGTCTGGCGTAGTTGAAGAGCTATGGAACGTGGAAGCTACTATTCACTTCACAGATCCAGACAACTTTCGTCATGACATACGCGCCTTCCTTAAAGATGCCCTACATCGCGATTCACTTTGCGACCACTCTATTCTAGTTACAGGATTCCCAGCCGAGAGCATCGTTGCTAACGACGACGACGACGACGAAGAAGGCCCTCTTATTCCACGACATACAAAGGTCCTCTATCTCAAAAGTTTAAGCTTGTTAATTATCACGATGGCATCATCCTCTCACGAAATCGCAAGCAGGCAATTTTTGCTGCTATTAGATCGCAAATTAACAGCTATGAACTGCGAGGAGGAAATTATTGCGACCGGAGCGGCGTTAAGGGAGATGGAAAACGTGAAAAAATCCCCCGACGAATCTTGGGGCCCAATCAGCAAAGAGAATATTACTCTTGCTGTAGAAGCAGGCGTATCTGAGTCAAGTCGCACATTAGCAATTGATGCAAAAATATGGCTCGAGCACTTAGAGTGCCACGTTACGCAAGTCGTGACTATAAAAATTTCCCGGACAAGGCCAGAGGTTCAATTTACCCTTTGGGTGAAGGCACCACAAGAGAGGGACACAAGAGCAGACCACCCAGAGCGATCATATAAAGCTCAGGAGGTTTCCGTGGTACTAGAAGAGGAACGACCAGCGGCAGAGGGAAGTCTCACTATCTCATTCGAGAAATTATTCGACCGGAGGCCACGACCAGGGACAGCGGAGCGGGACATTGTCCTTTCTGCACGGGAGCTAGGTGGAATAGCCCGGATTGTATGGGTCAAGATGAAGTTTATTCAGCTGGAATAAGGAGCTAGTGGGCAGTGGTTTTACTCTATAGATTAGCAGTTATCTAAGAATCAGAAGGACACGAATGTCTTGGTCTCCGTTTCTCCCCATTCTCCTTCCCCATGTCTAGAGTGGTCACATGAAGGGTAATAGTATTTATTAGGTATAGTTATATAAAGAGGGTAATATCACAGTATAAGTAGCCTTGGGCCAAGATTAGCTAGACTCTATTAGCTATACAAACTCGATGATCATTAAAAGGTGTACGATTTGCTTGCAAACATATAAATACTCCGCCTATAGGCCTTCTTTCTTTAGAGCTATTTGCCTGACTACCTTTAGAACGCACTAGATACTGATTTTTTAACTTTATAAGTATAGTTCTCTAACCCTATCTTGATTTAGCTATAGTCAACTGCTATAAGGTTATTACTACTCTAGATTATATAGGTATAGAGTATAAGCTTAACTATACTAATTATATAAAGGGAGAGTACAAGAGCCCTAAATATCTAAAGATTAACTTAAATACTATACTACTATCTATATCTAACAATAGAGTAGTCATTATATAGTCAAATACTATTATCTAGTCGAGTAGATATAGAATCAATTAGCTACGACTTAAGGATAGGGTCAATAAGCTAAGCAGGAGGTGTTTCCTAGAGGATCAAGAGTCCCCCCTCCTCCTAAGTCTTCTAGATAGCCACTACTTTATCTATAGGCTTGTATTATATGTTGAGTGTTGCCTAGGATTAGTGCAACAGTGTACGCAACACTGTGTGGCGCAGACGAGTTGCTTATGCAACCCTTGTATATATAGGGTAGCTCCTCCCTCTCTAGTTCCAAGAATTAAGTCGTCAACTCCATTTCAAATATTGTCAATATTATATAATTGACATTGTTGCTTATATAGAGGTTAGTAATAAAGGCCTAGTGTTCTAGGCCCTCTTTAAGAAGGGCTAGCTCAACTCAATCAAGAGGAGATAAAGGGGGATTATAATAGATAGAAGGCTCTAACTTAATATCTCTTCTACTCGACTCCTAGTTAGAGTAGGCTTACAGAATTTTATGTCATGGCTTCGTGGATCTAATTAATGCAGTAAGCTCAATATAAAAGAGCGGGATATATTTAAGCTCTATCCCCAGAAGGATTATTAAACTTATTCTAATGTAACAGTTCAAGAAGAATAGGGATCTAGATCCTTAGGATAATGCATAGTGCGGGATACGAGGCATATTCAACTATCAACCGATATAACTAAGAGAACAAGTTAAGGAGCGAAGGAGAGGACGAGAGCAGAGCTCCTTATATACAGGAGGCCAGTCAGGTGATCTGCCGAAGCAAGATCACTGCTGCGCTCGTGAACCGCTGGCTGGTCTGGCCAGGTTCGTCACACTAGCTCCCTCTAATACTGCTCGCTAGGAGTTAACATTCTTAATAGTGCTACTAGGATAGGACCTATATAGAGGGACGACTGAGGATTCAAGCTGCTAGGGGGTGGTAAGCGGAGGTGAGCTGGTGGAGACTGCATGTAAAGGGTGAAGCAAGGGTAAGCAGGGTGAGGAAGGGTGAGCGTGAGGTGAGGCAAGGGTAAGAAAAGCGGCGAGGGTCATATGCACTATCCCTTGAGGAGCAGGTAGAACGAGGTGATTATTCTGGACAAACAACACTGAAATTACGTTGGTTTTCCAGCAGTTTCCTCAACCTACCCATCGACTCGCATCCCCAGTAGCTTCAGTTCGGATGGATATCTAAGAAAGAAGTTTCATTCCCCATATCTATATCTAACCAGTTACTCACGTTCCAATCTTCAACCGGCATTTCACAGTGCTGGGCTGGAGATGTTGGGCCAATGCTTCCATTCCCACTTATCATGAGATATGCATCGTCTAAAGTCAAATCTGGGGGTTGTGAGGGTGATTCTTTGGGATCCTTTCCAGAGCCTTCGATGGCAAGGTTGAACTTGTCAATTCTTTGACCTTGTAGTGAAGGCTCGTAAGAAGAGAGACCCGTCTGACTTCGAATTGTGCTCGGTTCCGTAATTAGAGTCGAGGGATCCAAGAGTTCGTGGGCAGTCCGAACTTCCAGGCCAATTTGATAAGCGTCTTCCACGAGTTTGTCGGCTTCAATGTCGGATATGGTTTCAAAATACTCTAGCTTCAGCCTGAGCAGTAACGTATTTCGTGGACGCCAATTGAATCGTGCAACAACGTTGTAATGCCCTAATTGGTCGGAAACATACTTCTCCCAGCGCGAATGGATTTCTTCACGGCGGAATAGATTGCGGAAAAATGTGTTGTATTGCCACTCGTCTTCGGACATTCGATCTTCCATGTGCTCGATTACATGATTCTGCCATTCGTCCCAGGTGTAAAGCAGGCGTTCGCAAGATTGACGACCGCAAGCAAATGCTCGCTTGCTATATCTTAGCTTCGTGGCGGTATTGGAATGCTTGCAAGTCTTTCGCTGACAGTGGTGAATCAAGTGGTGTTGATTATAATTGAGCATTTGATCGAAATATTCATAGCACTCGGGGCATTGCCATACCATCTTGTCGGGTTTGTGGAAGCTGGCCATGTGTTTCCTCCAATCTGATCTCCTGCCAAATGAAATCTCCTTATGTTCTTCAAACACACAAAACAATCTCCGCTCTGATCCATTCATAGGATCGGTCGACGTAGAGGAAATTGCCCTTCGAAATGTAGCGGCGGAAGTTTCTCCGCCATGGAAGGAGAGTCCAAGACCTGCTCACCAACTTCGACTTTATGAAAATTGCCAGAAATATCACCAAATTTTTGACAAAGTGAAGTTAGGCTAGTGGAGGAAGAAACACTGGTACTGGCCATCGCTTGAGAGGCTATAATAGAACTCGCGCCTGTGTCGGAGGAGTGCATGGAGAAAAGGCTTGGAGGTCCTGAGAACGCAGGGCTGTCCCTTGGTTCTATTCACAATTGTTTGTCAGAACTATATTTCTTTCGGCATCGTTGACCAACTCACCACATGACACTTCCCGAATAATCCAGAGGACGATTTGAGGTGGGTACTTAGTCACTAATGCTCGAGCGTGATTCCAGTCTTCGAAAGGAATGTTGGATGCTGGCAATTGGTGGGGGGCAGAATGTTACGTCCGTATGGTTGCAAAGAACCGAGGTCGGAATGAAAATCCATATCTACGGTCAGAATGAAGAAGCGTAGGTGCTAGAGTGTATGCTCTGAAAATCTATGGACAAATATGAGACCTTCCGTAAGGCTCTGGGCCTGTGACAAAATAGGCGCTTTTGCAAACTTGCAAAAGAGAAGGCATTTCAGAACTTAGGAGCAACCTGCAGCCTGTTATATATAACATTCATTGAGAGGGCCACTCACAACTGTCTGACCGCTCACACAGAACAGAGCTCAGACTACGCGCGCAAACTGCGCCCTTTCTTGCAGGCCCTGAATTCGGCTAGAAGATGAATTTGATATAGCTGGCGATTCTTCCTCACGTCACGGCAGATTTTTCCGGCAAGAGATTTCGGCAGATTGACCCACTGTGCGCCGAGGTGAAGGTCACATTGATGCTAAAAATAATTCAGCTAAAAAGAGTATGGATTTTAAAAAAAAAATAAAAAAAAAATAAAAATAAAGGAAGTTCATATTCGCACCACCTTGGCCGAAAAGGGCAACCTTATATAATATTTGCCCCATAAGCGCTGGTGGTGCGAATGTGTCCTGAGCTTGTAATGACCTCCACGTAACATTAGCAGCTTCACCACTGCCTCGTGCCCTCTCTCTGCCGCCCACGATAGCAGCCTCCGGCCCCCTCTATCCGTTAAGTTCACATCAGCATCGCTGCGCTCTATTAGCAGCTTCACCACTGCCTCGTCCCCTCTCTTTACCGCCCACGATAGCGGCGTCCGGCCCTCTCTATCCGTCAAGTTCATATCAGTATCGCTGCGCTCTATTAGCACTGCCTCGTGGCCTCTCTCTGCCGCCCATGATAGCGGCGTCCAGCCCTCTCTATCCGTCAAGTTCACATCAGTATCGCTGCGCTCTAATAGCACTCCCTTGTGCCTTGCCGCCCACGATAGCGGCGTCCGGCCCCCTCTATCCGTCAAGTTCATATCAGTATCGCTGCGCTCTATTAGCAGCTTCACCACTGCCTCGTCCCCTCTCTCTGCCGCCCACGATAGCGGCGTCCGGCCTTTTCTATCCATCAAGTTCATATCAGTATCGCTGCGCTCTATTAGCAGCTTCGCCACTGCCTCGTCCCCTCTCTCTGCCGCCCACAACAGCAGCGTCTGGCCATTATCACCCGTCCAGTTGACATCAATGTCTCTGTACCCTAACAGCTGCTTCACTACTGCCTCTTGCCCTGTGCGCATTGTCCAGTTGAGAACTGCACCACTTAAGGAATTTAAGTTATACAAGAACTTAGACAACGTCCAGTGGGGTAGATTAATAGAATGGCCCAACCGGTTAAGGGAGAGTAAGAATGAGGTAGCCTCGCAAATAACTTCCTTCTCGGGCTTTGAATAATCTACACGCAGGAGATCGGTGTCCCAGGCATCTGAAGACATTCCAAGCAACGCATAAATGATATCTCGAGGCTCAGTTGCTTCGCTTCTGCCAAACTTTACTAAGAGAGTGTAAAGATCCCGCTTCTCGCTCCACCAAGAGTATTTTCGTGAAGAACCCGGGAATATATCTAAGACGGCTTGACAATGGAGTTCCGGGTTTACTCCTACTAAGGATGGAGCAAGAGCGAAGATACGTGCTGAGACAGACTTGGTGCCGCAAACGATGATAGCGGCCCGTGCGTTAGCGACTTCTTGCAAAATCCAAATCCTCCTAAACCAAGATCGCCTTAGGAGCAATTCTAGGCCCTCACGCTGTCGGTCCTTAACGTGTTGATATATATAGCCTAAGTCACGCTGTGTAATTGACCATATTTCCATCCAGCGTGCATCTGCATGTTTCCAGTCATGACATGGATAAGTAAAACTCTCTTCCTGCAGTCGTTTCATAGAATTCATGACAAGGTCTATCTCGTCCGTAGCGCTGCCTAACCAGATGAGAACTTGTTCAGCCTGCTTGTATATATTTGCCATCTGTTGAACCTGATGTCCTCTCTCTTCTATATTGTCCTGATCGATACAAATAGCGTCAATCCACAGGATCCGGTCCCTATCCTCGAAGCGGAGATGCTGCATCGCCAAATATAAATTGAGGGTAACATCCATTATGCTCCCATTGATCTCAATAGCGTCCGGTTTTTCCGTGCCGCCCCATGTATACGATAAAGCTTCATAGGGTATGCCGCCTCCGACTGGGGGGAGCCATGCCTGAAAAAGCTCACATTGAATATTCTCGAAATTGCTGCCTTTGAGAAGTCGCACAAGCCGAAAAGCAGGCCCTCCAAGGTCGATTGGTTCGTATCGGAACGGGGCCATCTGTGTCTTTGGAAGGAATACTTTAGGTATGAACTGTCGTGTGCTGGCGGCGCCGAGCTTAGCAACCGCTAGCAGCCACGTTAATAAATCGCGACCACCTTTCCTCTTCAGGAATGATGACTCAGCGCACCTAGTTATCAAGCACATATCACGTGCCTTGAGATAAGCCTACGTTTGATTACTTATTTCAGGACCCCCTTATATAGCTAGCTAGAGCGCTCCTTTACTATTCAGACATCTTTGATTCTTTTCACATGACCCTACCCTTGCGCTCACGCTTGACACTGGTAATTAACGTAGTCACCACTGTACCCATTCCCAACGTCCCCCAATAGCAGCTTTGTCCAACCACCGCTAATTGTCTACGGAGGAGCTTCTGCTATTGGAAGTTACACATTGAAGCTGGCAAAGCTAGGACGGTTTGAAAAAATCATAGCCGTTTGTGGATCTGGCAGACCATATCTCGAGTCGCTTGGCGTGGTAACGGACTTTATTGACTACAGAAAGGAAAATGTTGTCAACGACCTGAAAGCTGCTCTTGGCGGCAAGAAATGCTTCCATGCTGTTGATGCTATAAGCAACGACACTAGTTGGAAGTATCTGTCAGAAGTTTTAGAGTGCGGAGGTCGAATTTCCGTCTATCTACCCCGTCTGGGTTATAGTTCCATTCCTTCTACAATTTCCGTCGGTATTACTTTCTTTGGCACTGTGCATGGTCAACCTACGCCCTTTTGGGATCACAAATGCGAAGAAGATGTTGACTTTGCGTACTCTCTCTTCCGACTTGCGGCCAGGTGGCTCGCCCAGGGCAAAATGAGTGGACATCCGTATCAGATTCTCCCGCATGGGCTGAAATCAGTGGAGGACGGACTACGGCAGTTGAAGGAAGGAAATATAACGGCCAAGAAGCTGATCTATCGAGTCGCAGATACTCCTGGCATTGAATTGGTGCAATAACGTACTTTAGACTATATAAGCAGACTTCTTTGAACAATGAGGTGCCTACTTATATCAAGATAAGCTGGTCTCTTAGAACTGTATGAAAAGTTGTCATGTCTCAGATATTTTAACACAAAGTTGGGTTTACTTCTTTTTGAGCTGGGGAAATTTATTCAATCTGACAATTGTGAAAAAGGCTACGGGCTGTGAAAAGTACTATACAGTGGAAAGGAAGGCTCAAAATTTGCGAGCAACAGGTACAGTAACATTCGAAACCAGCTTCAGTTTACACTCTATAAGTTTTTATATTTGCCGAGAATCTTATCGCTAAGTAGTAAAGATACGGTTAGCAACATTTTACCTATGCATTCCCTGCTTGGCACATAGCACGTGATAGGTAGATTCGAGTAGTAGGTGTTGCTATGCTCGATCTGGAGTTGACGACTTGAATTGCCACTACAGTGGGAGAAGCCTATTAAATACATAAGCAGTACCAAATGTACGGTATGCCTGCGTATATTGAGTCCTTCGGTCACACCAACAATAGGTACTTACATTTCTCTGTGCAGCGGCTGCTGGGGAGCTTGAAAGGTCGTTTCTTTTACAGCTGCCCGAAAGTGGATGCCAGAGGCCTCTACTTTCTAATTGACCACCTAGCTGGATTGGTGTTATATTCTCTTTGATACCGACATAGACCTTTGAGCGGCTTCCACTCTCGCACGATGCTTCTACCGTGGTGGCTTATTTATTTCCTCGTCTCCGCCCTGCGCTACCTGTTTTCCGCCCACTTCAACCACACCGTAATGAAGAGCGATATATAAGCTAGACCATCCCTGACATGCACGCGACGCCCACTGAAGAGCTAGGCAGGTTGAGCCCATACGTCTTGAGCAGCCAAACCACCATCACCAGGCTGAACGCCGAGTAGATGATCAGGAGGAAGAACAGAAGTCGGTGGACGTGGAAGGCCTCCTCAAACAGCACCCCCCACGCCTCTGGGGCGTCAGTGTCGCGCCAGGTCACTGCCGTCTTCGCCCCGGCTCTCTTAGGCAGCCGGGCGTGGATGTAGCGAGTGCGCGCCTGCCGGTGCGGCTGCTCGATATCGTGGGCGTGCATCAGGTCCGGGAGGGCGTTGCTCAACTCGACAGCGGCGTCGTCCTCGTCATCTAGGAGGCCGTGCGCACGGCCGAAGCCGCGGATGCGGTCGTGGACGTCCTGCCAGAAGATATGGGGCACGTCGCGGGCCCAATCGAGGAGCCTCTCGAAGCGCGTCGCGCCGGCGAGGTACTCGGCGTAGGCGGCGCGGTCGGCGTGGTGTAGGTCGCGCCAGACGCTGAGGAGATGCCGCGAGCCGACAGGCGGGATGGTCTCCTTAGCCGGGTAGGGGATGTAATACCACATCTGCGGGTCGTGTTCGGGCGGCCAGACGTCTTTCTGAATGATGTCACCTCGTCTCTCGTCGGCGATATTGAACTAGTAGCAACAGCCCCACCTGTCAGTAATCCTCGCGCTCTCGGCAGTACTGTGTTCCATGGTTTGATTCTATACAAAGAAAACAGAGATCGACGACACATACCTGTACCACGCGCAGGGCTTGAACTTGCTTCAGCTGCCAGAACCGCGACCACCGGCTCGATATCTGGTGATATTTCTGCTTCAGGCCCTTGAAGAGGACGAAGTCGCAATTCCTAATGCGGGCGTTGAGGTAGACATAGATGTCGTCTCTTTCGTTGTTCTCGAATAGCGCGAGAATCCACCGCCTTTCATCGGGCGCTTGTCGTCTTTCCAGCTCTACTCCGTGCCTTTGCCCATTCTCTTCCTCGGAGTCTTCGCCATGGGACGAGTTTGAGTCCTTCGTAAGGCGTTTGCCGTGTTTGCCACTAGAACGATGCCTACGACGTGAATCGCTCTCGCTACCTGAGTCTCGCCCGTGGCTTGATACAACCTCCCTCTGGCTACTAGGACCTGCATGGGTTGTGGGTTGGCCGCGGCTAGCGGAGGCCGCTGCAGTTGCGGAAGGCGCCGAAGACCGTCTCCGGACGTGTTGTTCCCCGTGTTCTGCAGTACCTTTGTTCGCGATGTTACGCTCCCTCCCTGAGTCAGCCTCATTCATGTCGTCTTTGTCATGTAAGGGAGAATTAGCTTCTGTCCACGCTGCGTCTAAGGATGAACCAGGGTGCGATCTTGATTCAGACCAATTCTGATAGAGGAGTATGAGTAGGACACCAAAGACAGCAGCGATAATTGACAACACGCATCCGTATACCAAAATAGCAGCGATACCTGCCCACAGCCGTTTTATAGGTGAAACGGGACTCAGCGATATCAGAACGGCCAAGAAAGCAACATAAACACTATGGCGCATAATAGGAGCTCGGCTAATTTTCCCGTCGCTCATGGACGTTGCTTTGTGTGGCCTGTATGCCGAGTTCAGTGCCGCTTGAATATTCGACACAGATCCAGGAATCACCTCGCAGAAGTCGTCGTATAGACGCCGGCCGCAGAACTGTCCCTCACATGTCAGGTCTTAGTGCTTTTTTTCAAAGGAGTGGGAATACTTACACAAGTCCATCGTACTCTTTTGAACCCATCCGAAAGCGGCTCTTCTCCCCCGGGGATAACAAAGAGCAAAAACCGGAAAACGATACCGAGGAAGACTTTCAAACCTGACTTGCTTGTAGCTTTGATCGTCGCCGTTGCCACTTTAGGTATATGTGGAAGGGTTTTGGAGGGGTTCAGCTTTTCCGCGAGTTGATTGAGCATCTGGACGAATGGCGGGGCAGTTACAAGCCATACTTTGACCCCTGAGAGATTAATGTAGAGGCCATCGGCGAACTCTTCAGAGGCAGGTGCTTCCTTCACCACCAGGGCTCTGACGGGAACTGTCAATCGTTCTATGTTGCCGATGACTGAGTGCTGCGGCTTCGTAGGTGTAGCGACCTGAGAATCCGGATCGTAGGAAGTTGACGAAGGCGTCCGCTCTTCAGCGGGAATGTGGAGCGACTCAAAGAATTTGTCCATTAGAAAGCCACTGTCTTTGGCCGCGCCCTTACCTTGGGAATCTCTTCTAGTGGCAGTTAGGCTGCCATCCAGGTATCCTGACGCCTTAGTTAATGCCGATGAGATCTGGGCGGCTTTATCACCTGCCAGGAGAGCGGCCACTCTGGCAGTGGTTGATGGTGCAATCGGGATGAGCGCTGCGGAGTATACTTTGAGTAGCGAAGTGAACATTTCCTCAAAGCCATATCGTCCTCTGACCTTGAGAAATTCGAGTGTGAGGACTCGGAGTTCGGCTTGCTCCTGGAATAGTTCGGCGAATTGAGTCCCAAGGGACTGCATGGTACTATACCCAGATAGTTGCATTGGAGGAATCAGGGTTCCCTTGCTGAATAGTGATGAAGAGTAAGAATGAACTGAGCTTACCTCATCATCCTGGTAATAACTCGGCTCGTTCTTCTCGGGTACAAAGACAGTTGAAGGTACTGGGGCATTGTGAACGGGGACAAAGGTGCCTAGCGTCTTTGACACAGCTGCTGCAGAGTCTGGATCGACCTTTGAGAGGATCCATTGTTGAACACTGAAGTGTGTAAAACTCACTGTATTCGTGTTTGATTTACACTCGAGGAAATTGTTCGGTCGGAAATCCCAGCGGTCTTCCGGTTCGGTATCCTTGAACCAAACAGCAACAATATTCTCCAACTCTCCCACAGTTAACCGGCGCGGAGCTAAAGAAATGAACAACATAGCTGCTCTGTCCGTCTGGTCCATATCCCGGGCAAGCAGATCGTAGGTGGCTGCCATTGTCTGGGGCAACTCCTCGACCGCAGCTCTCATCGCTTGTGAAGATTTGCTGTGCCGAATCTCCGCGACGACGCTTGCAACCCAGAGAAAGCTAGTGCCATCACTGTCAGCTTGAAATGACACCGTCGGATTTCGTTTCCACGAACCATCCTTCAGCACGAGGCAAAATCGAGCTCACCAGACGGTCTTGCAAGTCAGGCCGTCGAGCAATGTGATCGATTGCTCCAATCTTGCTCTTCACAAAGCGGTCGATGTCCACCGAGTTGGATTTCGCAATGTTGACACATATATGTGGGGTGCTTTTCAACTTCTCCTCTAGGAGCCAGTTTGGTCGGTTGAAAACAAGAAGCTGGAGCCTCAATCCCGGCTCAGACGACTGCCCTAATTCCGAAAAGAAATCGAAGATCTCGGGCCAGTTATCGACCGCGTCGATCTCATCAATTACAAAGGTCGGTTGCAGGGACTGAAGGGCAACCTTAAAGGCCTGCTTGATATCCAAAATGTTGAAGGCGCTCTTTCGTGCTCGACTAAAATGATGTGTAATCCATGGTGGAAGAATAACATGATCTTCTAGAAGTTGTCGTAGCAAATTAAGTAAGACCTGCCTGGCCGTCAGATTCTCTGACTGTGACTGAGGAAAGAAGGCGATCTGCCGTGGATCATCATGTAACTTAGATGAACGTTCAAGATGCTGAATGATGTAGGAACTGGTATGGAAAGTTAGCCACACTCTCCACTGCAAGACTACTTACCTGTGTTTAAGAAATTTTGAGGCTTCTCACCTGAGCACGGATTTCCCGGTGCCGACTAGAAAGGCCTTAGCTAACTGAGCGTGACTTGCCGCATGATAATGCTAATCACAACTCACCGCTGCCTGACACGATTAATACATTTCTGCCAGTACCTGTATCCCATTGAGAAAATTCAGGAGTTTGCAGAAGCCATTTGCAAGTCCCAGGTAGCCGATATCCGTCTGCACGAGACTGACTGGCGCTAACATCGTAGGTAGAAATCCAATCGAGGACTCGCGAGCGTAAGATGTCATTTCTTGACTCTTCCACCAGTTCCGCATACCGATGTACTTGTTCAACATTTAGTGCTTCCAGATCCGTAACCCGATTCTTAAGAAAGTCGATGTCATTCGAGGTGATGCCGGATTGGATGCTACACTCCATTGAGCGCCGCCGGTCAACAAAAATTCAAAACCAATACGGATGGGAAAACTTGCCTCGCCAGCCCCGAAATAATGATGGTGAAGGTGGATTTGTACCGGTCGAGTTGTCCGAGCAGGTTGTCAAGACGTTCTGACGTTACAATCAGGGCGAAGCCTCGCAGCACGCTGTTCCGCTTGCCCACGATTCTCTCAACTTCGGATAGTATTCTCTGCAGTACATCGCTACAGGACAGGAACAGATGTGTGTAGGGTTCCCAGCTCTCCCCACCAGGTTGCTCAAACTGATGCTTAGAAATTGTCCTCAGAATCTCCAGGACTGCTAGAACCTCGATCCTGATGGAGTCGAACCTCTTGGGTCTCTGGCCGTAAGCGCCAATATCTCCGAGAATGTTGAGAACCCTCGATGCTATTGCAATAGTGCTAGCAGTTACGCTTAAAGGATCCATACCTCGTGCTAGAGAGCCCACCGCGGCAAGGGAGACAGGACAACAAGAAGCCTCATCTGTATCTGGATGAAGAGTGCGACCGGTCGCGGTTTATGATGTATGGACTACGTGGGTTGAGCGGTGCGGCTGAGAGATCCATCGCTTAGTTCATCGTTAGTGATTGACTGGTTGTGGCTAGGCCGGATTGGCCAACCTAATCTATTCCCCCCATGTTAATTGTACATACTCCGCTTTCTATGGCTAAGACGGCCTAACTAAGGAAAGTAAACAGATCAGATTTCTTGAGTAATGATAGGATGCATGGATCATAACATTTTCTCTTACCAGTTAAAGTAAGCTAAGCCACAGAAAGTGGAGTATACACAATTAGCTTTTGGGGGGGGGG
>KN832870.1:703985-744731 GCA_000827325.1 Oidiodendron maius Zn | reverse complement strand
GGGGGGGGGGGCGATAGTAACGTGGCAAGCCATCGCGCTTTAGATAGGAGTACTTAGATACCTCTGTATACTTCTCACGTGATGAGTGCCAAGTAAGGAGCGGCGTCTGAAACCTAGCTAACTGTAAGGGTGTTAGTGTTAGTGAAATTGTAGCCCAATATAAGAATCATTAGAATTTTTTGGACTGAAGCTGGTTTCGTATCTTACTATACACAAGATGCTTAAGAGAGTTCAGTATCGAGAAGAATGGCGCCGAAGCTTGCGCAGTCACAGCATTCGCTGATTAGCGACATGCTACGCAGTAAGTCGTTCAAAGCTTACGAAATAACGGGAGTTGCTAGATGCAGCGCCCGTTCTATTTACGCAGTAAAATCAAGGCCCTCTCTAATGTAAGAGTAGTATTAGAGTTCCTATCGCGAATTCGCTTACTGTAACTTCAATTCTATTGGGGAGCACTTTGGAGCGCTCAAGAAATTTATCAAGACAAAGTACCACGAAAAAGAGGGTTTCATTGCAAGGCGGTTCAAAATGTTTCTAGAGTAGTGCCTTGATACAGTAGGTGACGATGCGGACACCCAGAGAGTCACTTCAGTCATGAAGGATTATCTAAGCTATACATCTAGATCTAAGGACTATAATGTAAGTAGTAATGTGAGTTAGTAGATTTCTTGTTTGCTTTGCGTAATAGTTAATTCAGGTAGCAAAAACGCGCAAATTAAGGTAGCAGGAGCATCTTTAGGAAAGGCTAAGAGTAGAGGCTTTTCCACACAGCTAAAGTAATACTTCAAACTTATAACGGCTATATAAGAGGTAAATTGCAACGTAATTTGCAATTAAATAACTCTTAGCTTAAAGTAATCGTATGTTTTTTCCATAAAAGCTCAACATCTACATTTAGCTCCAATGATCTGAAAGGTGAAAGGGATGCACGATACACTAACGATTCCACTATTCGATAAAACCAGGCAGTATTGTCAGACAGTGAGAGGCCACGAAAGCATGAGCATTTTCGACTAGCCTTATAGTGATAGGCTCCAATCCCTTCAAACCCGTTGCTAGTCTCTTTAATAATCAAACCCGACAGCTCACTATGCGTATCAATCCCATCTGTATCGGAAAGAGGATAAAGTTTAACTGGCATAAGGTACGTATTCTCGTATTCCTCGCCGTTACTAAGATCCCAAGTCAAGTTTAGGTGGTCATATTTAGAGTTTGTGGCCTGTAATTCGTCGTCGGCTCTAGAGCCTTTCCCAGAATCACTGTTTTCTAGGCTCTTCCAGAGACCTGGTGGTTCGAGTTTCCAGAGCCAGCACTGGAGCTGTATAGTGTATAGACCCCCCTACAACCTCTAGATAAGGGTCTTCCCCGGCGGCATAGACAGTCATATTCACAACATCAGCAAAGACGTAGGAATCCCACTTTTTTTCGATTCCATCCACAACATCGATAGTCCAGAGGACCATCAACAGAAGCCCATGACCAAGATGGGGCGCGATACTGCCTAGGGCGAACTAGACATTGCCTAGTTCGTCGTTGCCACATCAGCTGTTGTACTAGGTATGGAGACCAGACACCAGCAATATAGGTGAATTTTTGGTTGGATCTAAACTCGAGGACTGCTTGCATTTCCCTCGCCAATGCCGATATTGCCACCAGCTTGTCTTCGGCTTTTGTCAAAGTAGCTTGCGAATATCGTTCGACAAGATGAGTCCAGTGCGATAGAATATTTGATTCGTCGTTTAAGAGTTCATCGATCTGCTTTGGAATATATGGTAGACCAAGCCGAGGATTCTTGTGATGCTCCGCACTTTCAGATGCAAGACGGAGTCTGCATTCCCAATAGATCACGTCTCGGCCGAAGTGAATGTTACGTCGTGAAAGAGTCCATTCTTGCAAACCCCATCCTCGCCGATGCACGGGAGCGGCGTCTATGCTGCGGAAGATGTGGAGCGGGTAGTGTTGGAATCTCCAAAGCCAAGAATCATCGCCCAATCTACACCATGAACTTTGTACTACTAAAGGGCTTAACAAGTTTGGATCTCGCATCGAGAAACATCCCCCGTGACTATCGATGCTCTCCAATGCCGTAATATTACAGACGCCGTTTTGGTAGACTTTGGCCATATTGCTGCATTCTCGCTGCCAGTCAACCTTACAGTCTTGAATGATAATAGCGAATCGATCCAGATGTGTCTTACATCTAGAGAGCTTGCGACTTCCATGGCGTCCAGGTGCGTCCGTGGTAGATGAATTTGCGGAATCTCTTTGAGGAAATCCAACAGGTTGCCACTAGTTAGTGTTAATATAGACCGGTTTCCCCAGCAATAACTCAGAGTGACATATTTTGTCTGTTTGGGCATAGATGAGCCAATGACTAGACATGGAGGTTGGGTGAGGGTGCTAATGTCGATTAAGCGTGTTGGTAGCCACTCAGGATCTCCACACGCCTTACATTCATCATGAGATCTTTCACATTCTGCAAGTCTCTGCCTGACTATATTCATGGACCTGGGGGAGTATGTACTCTCGGATAACCCAGAGGGTTTCAGGGCAACCTGCGACGCTAGGCCGGCATCTGACTTGATGAGAAACCAAGATCAAAAGATATGAGATATAATAAACGCACCGGGATTGTGATAGTGTGTCAACTGGATCCTCGAAAGAGAGCCATAATGTTCTTCTTCTTCTCTTAACGGCAGAGTGGTGTTTTTGAATCGTATCTCAATTTTCTTTGGGTCGACGATCTTAATAATCCTCCTTATGCTCGTAAATATTTGTGTTGCGCAGTGCTGGCTTCCTGGGGGATTGCGGGCTTTCGCTGTGATATCCGCTGTGACCCATTTAGTCTGGAAATCAGTCGGGAGCTGATGCCAAAATCCGGCACAAATAAGGCATGCCTGCTCTGCACATTGAATAAGTTCTTCGACAGAAATGTGATGTGGCTCGTTGACTTTGATGAACTTGACAATGTCGCTCTCATCCTCACTTTTATCGCCATTCTCATCATCGCTCTTATCAACATCTCCAGAGAATAAAGCCGCACACAAGGTACACAGAGATCCATTTGGCGCTGTTATATTCCACGTAGCTTTATCGTGACAAATGCGGTTAGACATGTTGCGGTTGTTCTGTTCCATTATCTCTTTACGAGTAGGTAGTTAGTCATGTCATGTTGGCCTACAAGCGGAACCTTCGGTAGGGAAAGGCCCTGTAACTGGCACGTGCACATCTAATCTCTACAATGCCTGGGATGACGCAGTGCCAAAGCTAGCCATGCTCAGAGTATTTTTTTTAAGTGTAACAGGAGGAAACGGATTTTTGCAAGCGAACTTGTACTTGTAAACTTGATTGAGCGAGAGGCGTGGTAGAATAGGCAAGAATTGGCGATGCTTTGCCAGACAATTAGCAGCGGTTCCTAGGAGTACAATACCGGGAGCGGAGCCGTAAGGGATAGCTCTGATCCGCAAAAGCTCTACGACCTGCTCTGCATCACTCACATAAATACTACGGCTTATACTCAACATAAGAGATCAAACTGGGTAGCTAACTCAGGAGCTGACGGCCACGTTGCTAACGACTGAAGTTGGTTCAAGGCTGAGTGTTATACGGCTGTCGAACTGCCTGAAATCAATACAGCCAACGGTCCGCCAAAGCCGCAAGGATATGGAACAGTCATATTACAGACCGTACGGACTGACGGCAAGATCTAGCTAATTAGACTGCACCGTGTGATCTATCTTCCTTATGCTCCCCTCGAGACAATGCGTCTTTTGCTGCAGGAAGAAGTATAATGAAGAAATACAGAGAAGCGATTTGATTGAGAATCCAGTGTACTCTCTCCCCCTTATTACTGTAGAAGCTTCTAGAACTTTGTTTGTTTGTTTGTTTATTCAATACTCTGTGTAGCGCCTTTGGCGCTATGTAGAGAACGGCTATTTACAGTATAGTAGCATTGAGGGGTCGCAGGGTATTGCATACAATATAAAACAAAGGAAATACAGTACTCAAATATAAAGGAGATATACCCGGACCCATCGCTCTAATTGCTGTATCATACTTTGTGGTATATTCACTTAGCTTGCGTGGGAGCTGTGTTCTAACCTGTAGTATCAACCCCTAATACACTAGGAGACCTCCACTTATTATTCCTTGCTGCCTCTACTAAAGCCAAGGTAACCAGTATAACCTTCCTCCGTGATTCTATTGCATCGGTATACCATACAGCCAGATATAATCACCCCTATCTCAAGGGCCCTAATAGGCAATCGAGTCTCTATAACCGGAGGTGCGTGTAAGCATGTCAGCCCCTTAACTAGCTATTATTCTTGACTTGAACTCGAGAGTTGAATATTAACCACGAAAGCCTTATACCTTAACAGGTAGGCATGTGTATATATGTTTCGGGAGGGTACAGTCGCGTATAGATAGATAGAGCTATTAGCCTCTACCCTTCAACGTGTGAATTTGAGGTATTTGAGGTTGCGTGTCGACTCTTGCTTCAGCGGAGAGCAGTCGCGTTTGCTCACGATGCGGCGTTGCGAATAGCTTCAAATTCATGACTCAATCTTAGCTCTCATTCTTCTCCCTAGGGAAGGCCGAGATTTCCAGGACACACCGCGTGGAGGTGTTGAGTCGTCGTGTCCCCAAGCTTCTAGAACTATGATTGTAGGAAATGCCGATCTAAGCCGAGGACCAGTCCGTACCTCTGTCATTGCTACTTCTGTGTACTTCTCACGTGTTATGTGCTAAGCATGGGTACAATGTTGCTAACTGTATCCGTACTAGTACGATGACAATTCTCGGCTAATTAAAAAATCATATAGAGTTAGACACACAGTTAACACATGTGTCATATAAGCACTGCTGGTTATTGGCAAATACGCGTGGAGAGTTTCCCCGAAAAGCTGTATAATAAAGTCCATCATCGAACCTGTCAGACAAGGAGTGGCATTATTGGCTTCATCTGATACCTGGTCACAATAACGCGACCATCATTTTCTTGTCATCCGATGCCTATACGGCTATGATACAGAAGACTTTAGTGCTACCCTTAGTCGTCAGGTAGGATATATATAGTCTCGAGGTCATAGCTAGCTACTTGCGCAAGACGAGACTCTTTGCCGACATTCAAGCTGTCGAGTTCCTCGCGTAGTCACACTTCGGGGTCCTTCAAGAGGTCGGGCTATACACAATACATGTCCGACATCCTGCGCCGGAAGACAAACTTACAGTGTGATGAAGAGCATACCTTAGCTCTTCGTCAGTTTCGGGCTAAGATGCAGCAAGCATGTAACAATCGTTTGGACATCTAATCTTTCGTGAGCGCTCTCTCCTGTCTCGTATTCAAAGGATATATTTTTCAGTCCGATGTCAGTCTTTATATTGGACAGAGATGTTGGCAAGCTACATTCACTCGAGTTCAAAGCCGGTTGCATCCTGTGCTTGGCAGAATTTCACTGCCTTGAATAGGATAGTCCGGACGCAGCGAAACTGTGTTGCCGACTCCCCATGTTTTGCCGAATTCTAATATCTTGCTGGGATCTTGCGAGAGAGTTTGCTCTTGACCCGGTAGGCATCCTGGATAAACGCCCACCGCCCTGATCAAGCTCCGCACGTGCTTCGGAAATTCGCTGCGCAAATGGTGATCGCTTTCGTAGCACGGGGCCTTTCCAGTAGATGATGTAGACGAAGATGACGAGGACAAATGAAATACAGAAGAGGATGGTACAGGAATCTGCAACATGGTCATTTCTACCAATGTCTAATACAGTCAGTTTGAAATCTAGATATCTCGCGGCGCAAAAACTTACTTTGGAAGAATGGAGTCGCAGGAATTGTAAGGACGCCCGCGAGGAAATCTCGCGAAAATCCATTACCACCAGTCGCAGAGGCAGAATACGGTCCGTATGCACAGATCATATAATCGATTGTTGCCATGTAAATGCTATAGTTCGCTATCCCGACAATGGCTGCCCCAATCATCGATCCAATCCAGTGAATTGGTGGGCCCGTCGAAGTCCAAGCAAAAATAATGAGGCCGACGGGCAGGCAAGGTGCGGTATATAAGAGCCACCAAAGACGAGATTCATACTGTGCCCTTTCATCATTTGGCTTGGCCTTTCGTTCCTTAAGGTTGCGTTTTATGACCGGGAAGAAGGATATCCAGCCGATTAAATAGCCAATTTCGATGGGAATGAAGGCCAGTCCTATCGCAAAAATGGAGAAGCCCCATTGCTTATATACTAGTGAGAACGACTGAATGAACATGAAGATAATAGCGTCACTGAATCCACTAAGAAGTGACAGAGCGAGGACAATTGGCTCCGTGAGATACATCTTGAATGGTCGGATCCATGTAAGCAAGATTTCTTTGGCAGAGAATCTCTCCCAGAATGGAATGAGCTCATTTGGGCCGTATACATTTGGACTCTGGCCACTTTTACGTCGCTTCTTGGCGATCCTGTCCATCATGATCGTCGATCTGGTCTCCGGGACTGTGAGCAAATGAAGAAGTTGTACAGCGCCTCCAAAGATGAGTTGAATCCAGATATTCCATTGCCAAATAGTATATTGCTCAACGAAGCCTCCAATAACAGGACCGAGAACGGAACCTCCGACGGAAGAAAATACAATGTAGGCCACGGCATATTGCTGATTGTCTGCTTCAAAAAGATCAGCAATCATTCCCAGGGTCACCGAGCCACCAGCTGATGAAAGACCGCCGAGCGCACGGCCGACCAAGATGGTTCCAAAGTTGGGAGGAACGCCAACAGGGATCTGCCAGATATTAACAAGGAATAGACTTGCTTGGAGGATGGGCTTGCGGCCAACTTCCTCGCTCCACGGCGCCCAGAGTTCGCAGCCAAAAGCGTAAGTGATTAGGAAGATCGCCGCTCCACAGCGGGCAGCCTGCAAGCTGACGTGAAATTCCTCTGATATGCCACCGATGGCGTTTGAGTAAAGACTAGCGTTGAGATTCATGGACACTTGAACAGTGAAGATAACAGACAGAATCCACCACTTCTTCCAAGTCGGGAAGGAGTATCCGAGTTCGCCATAGCAGTCCTCCTCGTCGATTTCTATCTTATCATACTGCCGGATGTTCTCGATCTCACGGGATTCCTCCAAATCCTGCGTCGGGAAACGCATGCGACGACTAGTTCCAGGGTTGGCATCAGCTCTGTCTGCCAATGTGCCGTTCTCAGCAGGGGCGCTAGACAATGGATCGTTTGCTAGGTCGTCTTTTTCTTTTGGTTCCTCTACGGGAAGTGCAGACCCCCCTTCAGGGATGGATGTCATGTTAATAGTTGGGAAAGATTGGATGGCCGGCGGGATTAGCGGTAGTATTCCTTTTGTAGAGAACCCGTGACGGATAGTAGAGACCAGGATGTACAGTGCAATAAAGCCGAAGGTTGTGAGGTGTTTGGAGCCCAGAAACACGCCGTTGGGTGAAGCAAAGATGCCAATAATTCTTGGCTGGAAATTTAGATAACAAAGTTAAAACGAAATAACGGTAGAGGCGGTATATATCGATTACAAGCTTTGCTATAATGGGGAAAGATATGAGCTAGTTCTAAGCTTGAGCGAACTAGTGTAGTATATGATTAGTGTTACGCACCTTTGTGTGTAAAGATGACGTTGATAGCTAACACCCGAGCAAACCACTGTTTACTTTACTCTCCGACTCCTCCCGATCGCGGCTCCCACACAATCGATGGCTCGCCTTACATAGAGGAGCCACAGCTGGGTTCAGTGCAAAACTGATAATTTTCAGTCGCGTTTCTCCATAGTGGGTCACTGCTGGTGCTGAATGGTTGGCAGATATACTGGCTGAGTTTGGGCTAACAAAATAACGGGGATTGAATATAGCGATAAATTGCAGGCGGACAAGCCAAGAAACTTTCAGCGCAAGGGTAGGAGAGGTAAGCTATTCTGAATAAATCAGACAACTTTTATTTTATTTAATGCGAGAGCGGAAATAAAGTTGTGTCTTGACTGGAATCTCGAAACCTCCCAACCCTCTCCAGCTCACGTGATCCCGCGCCGTTTTTGCTCACGTCCAGACATCTGTCTACTCACCCATCTCACTAGAAATCGAGAACTTTTTGTCGAGGAGCCTACATAGAACTCCTTCCTAGCTAGGGGTCCTAGATTTATTTCCACTACTATACTCACCCCTAGACAGTTATCCTTGTCTGCCTATCTTTATATATAGGACCTTTTTCTTAGTCTCAAACGAGTTTTAAGGGAGCTGTCAAGGAATGCAAATCCTGATGTCAATGCCGAAAATAAATCCCCCCGAAGGCAGCATCTACTAAGGACCATAGAAAGACCGTCCAGATTCTCCTCGACTGGGGTAATGATGTTAATGTTAAGTTGAGCATCTTGGATACGGGGTTGGTAATCATATTTATTACCCAGATATATATTGGACCTAGAGTTTGCTATCAGACGTGCCCTGGACTCTTTAGCTGCGGGAATAGCGTTATAGCATTCTTCCAATAGATCTTTTCCCGTGTCTCCGAATCCATCTCATACTCGTCCAATGCCTTCGAAAGCCCGATTGTTGCTGGTGGGGGTCCCATAGGAAAATCGCTTCCACACAAAATGTGATCGACTGGAAAATTCCTCAGCAAGGTGTCTAGCGTGTGCGATGTACTGGACAGGGCAAGATCAAAATAGAAGGCTTGGGCATCTTCTATCATATGGTTCATGGAGTCGCTGGGCATGCCATACTGAGACACCAAGTGAGGTACAAGACTTTGTGCTCGACCGATAACATACGGAAGGTGGCCCCCAGCATGCGAGAGAATGACCTTGCATTGGGGGAATGATCGCATAGTGCCATTCACAATCATGTCCAAGGCTGTCCTTGTTGTCTCTTGAGGAAAGTCAAGGATCGGTGGCGGCAGGAGTTTATTGATAACGGTGGTAGTGGCGGCATCGTAAGGATGGACAAAAACAACCGCTTTGCGAGAATTGAGTTCATTCCAGATCGGAACAAAGGAAGGGTGTCCTAGATAGTTGTCGCCGTACCGAGTCAAGAGCTGAACTCCATCGACATGTAGCTCTTCGTAGGCAAAACGAATCTCTTCTAGAGCGGCCGCAGGCTCTAGGAGAGACGGAAGAGTTGCGAGAACGCCAAAGCGAGATGGTCTTGCGTCTCGGAGCGTGGCGGCGTACTCGTTAAACTCTCGTGCAATCGCTATGCTTGCCTTGGGGTCTTTTACAAGACTGATGAGGGAGAAAGAGAGCATGGCGGCTGACGTGCCGACGGTGTCCATGTATTCTATGCTATGCTCCGGGGACCATGGAATGAGTCCAAGATCAAAACCATAAGCATTGTCACCCACTTGAACAGGACTGGAGTTAGCCAATCTTAAACTATTTGGACGGGTAGTAAATATATTAGCACAAACCTTTCTTCATCAAAGATTTAGGTAAGAAGTGGTGATGCACATCTATCTTGCTAGGCAAAGCCATCTGACCAGCAGGTTGAAGACGGAAGAGTTTTAATTTGAACTCTGAAGAAGGAACTGTACAGTCTTTGCAGGACGGTGAGTGAGATTCACCTTCGAGGCAGGCACAAAGAACCTTTATATAGTGCCCTCGTCCTTCAACTTTCCCTAAGTTAGGTAGTGAGAGAGGTCGACAAGTATTAATCCAACTGCTGTGTCATCCACAGTAGTATTCCTATTCTAGATTAGGGTGTCACCCCATGTAGATCTGCAGGTTACATTGCAGTAGATCATTCGCGGTGGCGCGTGACTAACTACTTCTGGAACTAACTGCGAGTGTTCAGAGCAGGATTTCGCGGTCGGGATATCAATAAGCTACTTATAGTTAATCCCCATTAGGCATATGCACTTTCTCGGCACTGCCGGCACCCGGCAGCATCGGCATACGATTACATCAGCTAACAACCAATCTCCCCCACCCCTATATATTCCTTTACAACTCCGCGCCAAGAATGTGCATATTCTCATTTGAGTATAAGTTATTTCAGGCTATTTAGAACAGTATCAAAAGACCAGCACTGAGACTCCAAACCTAGTAACCATACGCCCACTACCTCCTAAGATATTGCTAGGTATCGTTAGCAACTGCGGACTATACGCTCAAGGCCAACCAGATTGGCAGACGGTCGGCTGACTGATTCTGCCGATACAGCGTCAATTTAGTTCAGATCAGTCCTCAGCTGCTCCCGCAATGACAGATCTTCAATTCATCAACTTGGAGGGGCCTCGCGACCACTCCAAGCCTCAAATAAGGGCATTTGTTCGGGGACATGTGATGAAAAGGTTCCACAACCAGAGGAGGGCAAAGCTAAGGCTCCAATCTAGACAGGAAAACGAATCTCCTCACCAGGTTCGCATACCCCTCAGGTTTCATCCCTCTGGCTTGTGCTTTACTGACCTCCGAACCCAGGTAGATGCGAGGCTGCTGCATACAGTTCCGACCAGTAGTGCGGAAGATATACTACAGCGTATGTCTACCACGTAGAGCGGGATATGTCAGTCATAATATGCCATGGAGTGGCCCGACCGTAGAGTACCTAGTAGTTACGGACTGACAATGCCGCAACAGTAAGCAGGTCTGGTGAATTCAGTCCCAGGCAGGTACCCCAGGCGTTCGCACCAGTGTCATATACCCACAAAAGAAAACGGTACACTACTAGTCCTGTGTCAGCCCTTGAAGCTGGATATGACGACCCCTTCACAAGTCTGCCCATCCAAATGGACCCCTATAAGAGTTATCTCATCCATCATTGTAAGTAGACACCCTTTCTGTCTAAAATTGCAAATGGATTGTCACTCTATACCTTGCCTGGCTGATTTCTAATTCTGAAATCACTCGACGTTGCATTATCTCGCCACTTACGAGCCATTTTACGTTATATGGATTACTAAGTTTACTTAAGATAGTTCGTTCGTTACTCCGGTCATCTTTCCATTCGTTAAGTGGAGAGCAAGTAACCCTATGCGTGCCAAATTCCTCCCTCTCTGCATCACAAGCCCTGCTCTATTGAAAGCAGTACTTGTAGCAGCCTCAACCAACCTTGTTCATTGTGGACTACACGACAGTCGTATTGTTGCTATCTGTCGGGGGGGAGCCATCCGTCTGATAAATGACGCCCTCCAAGACAAATACCGAGCAGTGGAAGATGCAACAATCGCAGCAGTGGTACATTTGGCATTTGCTGAGGTAAATATTTAGATCACATAAATTATATCTCTACTCCATCTCTTTCTATATAACGCTAAGAGACTTTACCGATGACAGTTGATGAACGGCGACCTTGCAAGTTGGGAGGTCCACATGAAAGGCCTTGAAAAAATGATTGAGATGAAAGGTGGTCCTCAGTCTTTGGGCCTAGATGGTCTAATGCATCACATAATCTACAGGTACCGCTTATACCATCAGCCTAACACTCTCCTTGCCGACAAGCTCACGGTCTTATGATAGTATCGATTATTGTGGTGCAACTATGAACCAAACCAACCCTCGATTTACTCCGCTACGGGAGCCACTCACATCAATACCGCAGCTTTTATTTCAGGGATGTCCATATGTCGCGATTGGTCCAGGAATCAGAACACTTGCGAATTCTTCCTCCATCAGCAAAGAACTCGTGAATATCCTTGAAGATATGTCATACCTGACGACTTTCTTAGAATTACCAAGTCAGAGTTCTACGATGACTCAACAAATGCGTTATTTCGATGCACTATCTTTAATTGAGCATAGAATTTTATCAGTGCCTATGGGAAACGATACGCAATATGGAGCTTTTAATGGTGGGAACATTGACGAAACCTGTCGCCTCGCAGCTCTCATATACATAAACAGAGTCTTCCGTGAATTACAGCTTACGTCTGCAGTTCATGCCACCCTTGCGAACCGATTGAGGATTTTACTGATGCAGACAGACTTTAAGTCTTGCTGGGGTACCTTGAGCGAAGCTTTACTATGGGTTCTGTTTATTGGCAGTTCTGTTGCTATGCAGGAACCTACTAAGTCATGGCTCATGTTTGCCTTGGAAAATGTGTGTTCCCACTTGAAATTACAGTCTTGGTGCAATGCTAGAGACATTTTGTCGAAGTACTTGTGGTGTGATCGAATTTGGGAGGAAAGATGTAAATCCATATGGGGTTATGTGAATCTCAGAAAACAGCATCTTACTGTCCTAAGCTAAACTAATACAAGCGCCAATATATGTAAAGAATATTGGGATCGAAATTGGATATCGCCGCTGAATAGGGTCTAAGATCAAAATTGTTGATAGTACGATGGTTTGCAATCATCGATAGGGTTATGTCCTGCATCCATATGCAATGGGGCGTGGAGCCATCTGAGAAATGTATGGGAAAGAACTTAGGCCCCAGAGAATGTAGGGCACAAGATTTCATACGGTTAGTGTATAACCAAGGCGAATCGGATCGGGTCAACTTATATGGAATGGGTGAACAATACACCGGGAAAGCGAATATATTAATAGCAAGGCAGCAGCCTTACCTTTAGAACAATAACAACTAATTCAACCAACCTTTTGACCCCATATTGCATATGCAGTATCACCGGAGTGATACAAACAGTTAGGAAAACATATACCTTTGAAAAGTCTCGATGTTACTGAATCACTTCCGGGAAGGCCTTCGAAATCCCAGCCGGGTCATTTTCGTGTCTATATGGCAATCGTTGCAATACGTTATACGAAATTAAGCTTCTCCATTGCAACCATTCTACTATGGATAATTCTGAAACCTTAAATATAAGTAGTCGAAGACATCTTCAAAGAACATAATAATACTTCTACTAATTTTTACGAGATTTTGTTACAGCCACAAAGCACATTATGCCGTTCGACCAGCCCGTCCGTCCAGCACCAGGGGCAAGTATGCTTTCATATGGTCAAGAATTGGGATCCTCAAGACCTGGATGATCTCTTCGATATCTGCAGCATTGTTGGCAGGATGCGAAGTATTGACTTTTTGGCACGAGGTTCCTCCTTAATATCCGAAAATAATGTTTGAGAGTGGTACCGGGAGAATTTTCCTGCTCTTGCTGATTATTTTCTGGTGGCTAGCATTGGGAGATACAGTACGGTACTAGCCGAAGTATGGCCAGAGCATAGTCTCCGTCGCAAGACGCTAAACCCTTACAGGTCATATCTCCCAAAAGGAGGGGACAGCGTAACTAAAGATCTGCATTTGGATAGCGGGCCAAGAACTCCTGGTCTGCAAGAAGCCAAAGCAATTCGGGGCAGGGAAAGCCGGCTGTATAAGCGACTGTAGAGTCGCGCACAGAGACCATAATAGTTGGCAAAGGATGCATAAGATAAGAAACATACTAAAATGGGGTATAAGTCCGCGGTATTAAGCCTGGAGGAGGGAATCACGGGATGTACGGAGGTTATGTTCAATGTTCCCTTCTCTGGATTACATTAGACCCGGTTTGCAGAGCGAGATGGTATCATTTACGCTCAGTCCATGCCTAACAAGCCATTAAACCCCTGAAAGCTACACTAAAATAGGACAATGCATATTATGGTCAAGAATGCGAGTAGCCAATTGGAGAGTTTTGTACTAGACGGACCCCGTCAGCGAAGGATGAGTTGCCGTGTACGCAAGGCGGTCAGGGCAAGAGTGGTAGGGCAAATTCCGGACCACTAAATGGCGCGGCCTAGTCAAGATGCAGAGGAACTTCCACTGCAGGTGTGGAGATTCTCAACGACTCCATATGAACTGACCATCTTTACGGGTTTCGGCCTGCTGAGAGAATACCTTGGACATACAGCATTCTACAGATTCTAGAACGGGACTCACTCTGGCGCACAGCATAGTTGCCAGAGGCGTGCCGTACCTTGGCACGCAGCTGGTATTGCATTGATAGATTGGATCGAACTGGCCTTTCCATGCGTTGGAATATCTCGATCCAATTTAGGTACATTAAAGCGATATTAGCAACAATTGTAAGCGTCTCACTTGTCTTTGCTCCGTCCAATTTGCGCCTTACTCAATCGATTAATCGTCGGCTCGCTTGCTTCGCAGCGGCCGACGCCGACAAAGTGCTCACCGATGATTAGTGTTAGGCGATCTTTAAAGCTTAGTCGGCATAACAAAATGCCGTATGTATAGTCTCGGCGGCGAAATATCCCGTGCTCCGTGTGAAAGGAAAATCCAGAGAGTAAGAGACGTTTAGTCTATGCGTTGGGTAGCAAGCATCCCCCTAATGACGTTTACGCTGATAGAAGAGAGTTGCGTTTAGCTAGGAATCGCAAGAGCGAGATTTATTCACGAGGAATATTCCATGCCGCACGCGACAACATGTCGACAAGGAACCGACTGTCTTTTGTCTTCTTCTAGCAAGACGATGATGATTCGCTTCCTATTGTGCTAAGTAAGAATAATTGGAACGCAAATCAGACGAGGTTTGTTTGGGAAGGTGCCCTAGGCTCATGGCTCCACAGCCTTGATGTTGATCCATCCGCGCGGGGAACCGGGGGGCGGAAGCTCTCAACAATAAAGAGCCATAGAGATATCAAACTCCGGAAGAAGCTTCCGGATGAGGCGGTCTGGACGGAGAGTTCCACTTGTATGATGGTACTAGGGCAAGAAGAGTTAGCAGCGTTTCATATCCTACCCTGTCCATTGAGCTCTCCCGTTATTGATTCGCTGACGAGCAGAATCCTCTTTTCAAGTAATCAACTGATATTTGGGTATGGCATCCTTAGGTAATGCAACCATTATGATGAGCTCGAGCCGTTGAGTGGTTGAGGCCGGACATCTGCAAGACACCTTCACAATCCCCAGCCAGCTGGATTGCTGCTTGCCTTGTATAAACACCTCAAAAAGCCTCCCTCTGGGGCACTGCTGTATATGGACAAATTAATCAGACTTATTCAGCGCAGCCGCTGCCTCTTTTTGCACAAGATCATCAATCAGTGATTGGGCATCACCTATTATATGGTGCACCTAGAAGGTCTTGTCATCTTAGCCATACTACAAAAGGCACTATCTCCGCCATTGATTCGTCTCCGGGATTGGAGCTCATGAGTCGTCATATACTTCTAGTATGCGGACTGAACTCAACCCTTCTGCTGAAATTCTATTCAAGATGACATATGACAATGATAGCGGCGTTATAACTACCAATTCACGTCAGAATCTTAGAGATACAGGCCGTGGGTTTTACGACGGTTTCTCAAGCGAGTTTTCTGCAGCCGCGTCTCCATATTCCAACGTAAGGTCCGAAGAATTGCGAAAACTATATCCAATATAGTTCATGCTCTAGCGGAACATGGATAACATATATGGCGGGTACATAAGTGAATTTTTACGGCCTGCATCCGCAGTGCAGGATCCAGCGACAGCGGCAACAATGGGGTTGATTGCTGTGAAGATGGAGAGTGAGGGATTCTCCCGAACGCAGAATTGGAAGACGAAGAAGAGCATAACAGACAAGGTCGTCCCATCACACGTCCAGTTGGTAAGTATCAGAGATCTGCGTCTTTACATGAAGAAGACTGACTGATGGTTCTCCCAGCGCCGACAGGCTCAGAATCGAGCATCCCAGAGGGCGTTCCGTGAAAGGAAAAAGAAGCACATGATGGAAATTGAGCAGAGGTTGACAGAACTGGAAGAGAAACATAGCAAACTGATTCGGTCACACGAGGCCCTGCAGGTCAAGTATGCCAATGTGAAGCAGGAACTGGAGGCTCTGCGAAGAGAGTACAAAGTCCCATCTCTCGGGTTTGGCATCCGAGAATGGGAGGAGTGTCAGGCAGAGCTGTCGTATCCACTACTGTTCGATGCCTCTGCATTTTGTTATGAGCAGGAGGTCGGAGAGCAGAAGGGAGATAGGGTCTATAGCGGCTAAATGAGGGGAAATGAAAGACATCGAAGAGGAGGAGAAGTTATGGATTACTTTGAATTCATGTTTAAATCCAGCCAGATATGCAATCCCACGGCCAGTAATGTATTTATTTACATGCTTTAGGTAAGTTCGGCGTCGTTGGTGAGAAATGTAAGCATAATAATCACCCACAGCCTGTGGTGGTATGGTCATTCGTAAGAGGTGGCGACAACAATGTTATTAATAAAGTGTTCTTTTTGAATCTAAAGGATTTCCATCTACAAATCAAATTTAGACATGCAACTCTTATTTACCTAAATAAATTCCACTCAGAGGCTACTGAGGTATATATATGTCTAAGGGCCATTTCTTCAATGAGTCTCAAGCGGCTGTTTATCAGCGAGATGCCTTCCACTTATAGCAGATATCTTACCAGAAAGAATTGTCTTAACCGTTTGGATTAAAGGAACCACTCACTGAGAACCCTGTACACATTAGTCACACTAGTTATAGAATGCGTTGGAGCGTCCCTTGTACACAGCTTTGTGGGTATTCTGTATTTGTAGGTAGATGGAGGCTATAGGCTTGTTGTCTGCGTTATGCTTTAAGATTTCCGTAATCTTATCCATGTACTGGCTGAATACTAGTTGGAAAGCTCTGTGACACTATGCTTGGTGTTTGAGTCTGAGTGAAGCGGATGGGCTAATTGCCAGTGAGTAGCAGTTCGGCCAGCCTCTACAGCTATGTAGTAGTTTTCCGTAATCATAAAGGCGCTATTTCTGCCGTTACTGCATTCTTCGTAGCTACATTCCATATTCCTGGCTTCAGCCAGACTTGGAACCGTACCGAATGCGTAGAAGACGAGTGTGAATGCCATCCTCGCGGAGACGAGGCGGACAAAATCAAAGAAGCCTGGACGTAATGACGCTACTCGGCTTTAACTTCAAATTAGCCATAATAGGAAACTGAGAGAGGCTATGGGAGACTGACTATATAAAGAACGTAAGAATCATGGGTGTAGAATATCTTGAGGGGAGAGGTCACAGGTACGCAGGTCGTAGTCAGGAATCAAGGTGAAACTCAGTGTTATATTAACTACTGAGTAATACAGCGATAACTAAGGCAAGAAGAAGGTGTATACAGGTGAACTAGAGCCTTATGCTTTACACCATGCAGTCAATTGAGTCACTGGATAGGCTCCTACGTAGCTACATTATAGGCACTAGCGGACAGCCTAGTAGGCAATTGCACCTGTAGTTTGTACTTGGAGCCTTAGCACTCAGTCAATAGAATAGAGTAAATAATAACTGGCCTACTGTAACAAATATCCTTACTTCTTAATACTGCCTAAACCAATATTCTAGTTCACACTTAGCCCAACATATCAAGAGATTACAATCATTCCTTTTTCATTGCACTGCTCTACTACCTCGACCAAGTCTAAGCAGCCAGCCAAAACAAGATAATGATCGCTGTAGTCCTTGCCACCGATATATGCTTAGAGCTATCCATACTCTTTGGAGCTGAGAGGCGAACCATGTGTATAACGTGTTGTTGCCAAATGCCCTGTCAACCCCAACAAGGAGACACCACAGAAGCGCACCTGGAAGTGGCAACCAATATCCAGTCATATCTGTCCTCTCAAGCATGTCTTTTAAAGCCTGCAGCATGAGTGAACTTTTGCTTGTTAGTTTATGGCTGCTGCAGATCCAAATAAGACGCGACAAGCGACAAGATTCATAGATATAGTCAGCCGTCTGCGAAAAGGAAACTTGTTCAGTGACTAAGCCCACTTCCCATAGCTCATTAGACGAATCGAGGCAAATCTCCTTAGAGCAGTTGAGTGCATCAATGCCATTAACACAGATTAATACTTCGTATATGTCTTGTAGAATAGAGATGTGTGGTTGATCACAAGCCGCAGTGCCATTGTCAGAATCGAGCAAGGTAAAGAGCGAGTAAAATGTCGGAAGACCTGGGCGTGAGATTTGATGTTTGAATCTTGATTGAGCAATCCTTGGAGGAGAGAAGACGTCGAGAAACCACATGCATCTGCCAAAATATATTAGCACTGCACAACTCTATCTGCAAAGGTGCTCACAGTTGGATCGCCTTCGACAAGAATTTATCCATTCCAAATTGGCTCAATCCTCCCCTTAACTCGGACATTTTTAGCAAGCCGTTCACATGATATCTTAGAGCTTGGAGATTCCCAACAGCGCACTGCTGTAGAGTCAGTCAACGAATGGCCTAGCTGGGTGGGATTATGGCCTACTACTTACTTCAAAATTAGCCAAGCAGAGAACAGCTGCTACGATACTATCGCTTATCTGGTGTTTTGAGTGACCCAGTTCGTCATTAATTAGTTGGATTGTTCGCCCTCTATGGCTGTAGGATGTAGCACTGAATGGCACCTGAGCCTCGAATGCTTCTAACGATGCTGAGCCAACGAGTACGGATGCATGAAAAAGCATGGGGCAAACCATTGAGGCAGGAAGCCAGTGAGTCCTTATTGGTGATTCCTGTGGTGTTGTCGACAAAGTAGCAAAATTGGCTTCTAGGTGTGCGAGATCTATTTAAAGCGTCAATTCATATTATTTAGGCTCTAGCATAACCAAATACTAGAGGTATCAACTGATTTGACAGCTTTAAAAAAAACAGGCATGAGCATACGCTGACTGATAGGTTTGTGGGTATACAGTCCTGGTGCCAATATCTGGTGTTCCTTCATCAGACTGAACATATCAGACCAGGCCAGTGCTACACAATTGTCAGTCCTTGGCGGGATGAACTCTATGGGTCCCATAGTCAGACGATTATATGATTAGCTTTGAGTTGGAGACATACTCTGTAATGTATCTTCCGCGCTACTGGTTGCAACTCCATCCTGGAGCCTCGCATCCACCTGGGGCCAGAGGTTAGTAAGGCATAAGACGTGCGGAACAATTTCACTGGTATACGAACTATACGCAACGGTTCATATGCCTGACTAGATTGGAGTCTAAGTTTCGCCCTTCTCTGGTCGTGGAACCTTTTCATCACGTGTACCCGAACAAATGCCCTTATATCGGGCTTAGAGTGGTCATGAGGCCCCTCGAAGTTAATGAATTGAAGATCAGGCATTTACTGGATAGCAGCTGAGAATGATCTAAACTAATTGAAGCAGAATTGGTCGGCAGTCTGCCAATCTTTGCCTTGAGCAGTATCCTGGGAGGTAGTAGTAGGCGTATGGTTCCCAGCTTTAGGGTCCAAGGACTAGTCATTTGATATTGTTCTGCGTGATCTCAAATACCAGATACTCGAATGAGAATATGCGCATTCTTGGCGTGTAGTTTTCTAGGAATATATTAAGGGGTGGGCATTTGATGGGATTGGTCGTTAGCAGATGTCATCGCCCTATACCTGAGATAGTGCGCATTCCTAATGGGGAATAGATTATACTGAGCTTGTTGAGACCCCCGCACGCGATGTCCTGTGGCTATAGCTGTGTTCTGAGGCACACTCGTAGTTAGTCCTAGAAGGGGTTAGGATGCCAAATATCCAGAGCGCGCTACTTTGAGAGTAGTCGTAGGAATTCGAATCGGGCACGGACACAGCCAAAGGGCCATAGCGCTCGGGGCTGGAGCCAATGCTGAGAGAGAGCCGACCCCGTTCTACATGTAGGTGGACCCCCGGCTCGGTGGAAGGTGTTTACTGGTATTAGTGCCTCAAGCTCTAAGGCTCTAACTTGTGACAGGGTAACTCAAAAAGCAGCCGAATGCTGTCTGATTTTGACCCGATAGCGAGAGAGGCACGATTTAGATGGCCGCATGGAGGAAGGAGTTCCTCCCGTTGAACGGAGTAGAAGACCCTGCAAAAACACTGCCTCAGTAGACGCTTGCTATGATGGCGGCCTCGAGAATTGACAGCGCAAATATAAATAGGGAGAGTTATCCCTCAACTTGAAGAAATAATCTTCCCAGAGGCGATTCGCTGCGACAATCATGCTGCGACAATCATGCAGCGCGTCTCGTGCGGGGCCGCAGTGCAAAAACCTTTTACTCTTATTAAAGCTAAGTCTGGCTTCCAATCACTTGAAAATTTAGCTAGTCTGACTTCTTAGGGCCTCTAAGAGTTCTTGATCCCTAGTAATCGCTCGGCATTCCCAACCAATACCGCCCTCCTATCGTCCTCGTTCCAAATTCTTCCCATCTCCACCGTCATTACCTCCGCAAGTTTTATCACCGCCCCACTAGGTGTGTACGGATAATCACTCCCATACAGGAGCCTGTCTATCCCAATGTACCTCAATAATCCCCAAATTTGATCTGGGAAAGGAAACCCAGCAAGGTCGAAATAGAACTGTTTTGCAAACGCATCTTTAACGACTTGACTTGTCAAACTCTTGTCTCCTCCGATTATGGATGAAAATGACGTGAAACGCTCGATCATTGGTGGAAGCGCACCGCCAGCATGAGGGATAATGAAGGTGATATTGGGACAGCGGGCGACTGTGCCGGAATAGAAAAGGTTGATCACTGCACGGGCAGTGTCGAACATGAACTCAAACATAGGGTTTGGGAACTGCGATAATGTCACCGCTGGAGTTAAGCCATAGCCATGGCATGATTGCATGCATGGTGTTGTAGGATGGATAAAGATTTTGGCATGGCGACGATTAAGCTCATCAAAGACACGATCTAGTGAGGAGTCGCCTAGGTAGGTACCATGATGATTGGTGTCCAGTGTAATTCCATCTGCATTTAGGACATCGAAGATATAGGAAATTTCTTCCAAGGCGCCTTCAACATCCGGTAGAGGCAAGGAGGCCCAAAATCCCAAGGCGGCAGGGTACTGGGAGGTTATATTGGATGCATAGTCATTGCACTGACGTGTAAGCTTGCGTGCAGCCATAGCATCACCTTCGATGAGATAGGTACCGGGCGAGCTAATGGATAAAATAGATTTGCTAATACTTAGCTCTTTCATTAGGGCTAGCTGGGATTCTACACTCCATTCCTAGAGAAACATGAGCTGATTATACCAGGGCTCTAATTAGGGCTAGATTTACTGGTACAGCTGGCATGCCATCGGGTTTTCCATGGCCTGACTTCTCGCACGCGTCGCGATAGAAGGGAGGAAGAAAGTGGCCATGGATATCAATACGCTCTTCGAATGACATTTTGTAAATAAAATGTGGCCTTGCGATAGTGATGAAAATAGTACGTTTTTGAGAGGGTTATCTTCATTTTATAGTACTTCTCAAGTTATGATGATGTCATCTTTGCTGAAGCTAGTCACATATTCTCCGAGAGATCCGATATCTGTGGATTGGGAACAATGGATTTCAAGACTGTGGAGCTGTGTGCATTGTTAGTTGCGATAATTAGACCCAGTCGGCACCACGGCACAACGATACAACGCCACACTCACTCACGCAGCTCTACATCGAAGATGCATTTGCTCAATTTTATAATGATAATCACCGCCATACTGCACGCATTATCTGAAGCCCTTCTACTACAGTAGAGTCAGCACCAGCTGCAGAGGAATGGGAATATTCTTTTGTTTCTTTAACCGCACCAGGATTGGGAAGGAGATGATATATTATCTTGAGTTTCATTGTCATGTTATATCTGACCGCAACTGCATTATCCAATCCCGTCCAAAGTGTTACCCATTGTTTATTATAATGCAACGTCTGGAAGGAATGTATGTCGCACAATGGGTTTAGTCCCAAGGCGACCCTAATATAGTGCACATTCCTAATCTAGTGTACACTAAAATGAGCTTAAATATAACTGGCTGTAGTGCTGGCGTCTTAACCTAATCATCATTAGTGCAGATAGGAGTAGTTTGTAGGGGTAGTTACGGCACATCATTCGGCGTATGGCGTGTTAATAAGCCAGTATAGACTAAAATGAGTTACTACAAGTATTATCACCCCGAACCCCACCCTTCCCCCCCGGCCAGCTACCCCCTACCACCCAAATACCCTTTAATCCCACTCCTCAGCCACCGGATAATGCATCTCAAGTGTCAACACCAGGGCCAGCACCGGAGCATGGCCTAGCACCAGAGCTTGAGCCGGCTTTAGCACAAGCAGTATCGTCGTAGCCGACCCCCTCGGGAATCCTTTCATCGCCACCCCGCTTAGTGTCTCAATCGTCCTTATCATCTGCACCCAACGTTCGCAAGCATGCTTCTTGGATCTTTAACCACATGCCGGATAGTGATCCGGAGACAAAATACTATGATAAAGACGGCCACGAGATATGGAAATGTACCTACTGCCCAAAAACCTACAGGACTTCTGGCAGCACTACTGTCGGTATCGAGCATTGGACAGATTTCGACCCTACTAAAGGTAAAGGCGTACCCCTTTGGTAGTATTATCTAATCTTCTTGCAGGACATGGCCTTGAAAAACATTCAACAAGGGACGTCGCTATGACGAAACAGCAGCTCTCAATAAAGCACGCACTTGAGCTCGCAGAAGCTCGCAAACAGAAGCGCCGGCGGCTCGATGGGGACGAATGGGCGACCTAAGTAGAGACGCTCTTGAGATACTCTACGCCGACTTTATCACTGCCCACCATTCGTCACTCCGCCTCGGGGAATGCCAGGAATTCCGAGCCCTGCTTCGTTACCTCAATTCTGAGACAGATGCTTGGCTGCCAGCATTGCACAACACTACTAAGGCGTGGTTAATGCGCCAGATTAATGAACAGAAGATCCGCGCACAGCAGGTGCTTGAAAATACACTCTCAGATATACACATCTCTACCCATTAATGGAGGACACCAAATCGTAAGGAATCCTTGGCAGTCACGGCATAAGTGGCCGACTAGAATGGTGAGGCTGTATGTCAGCGGATCCGGCACTCCATCTTGGAGTCGGCCATCGGCGAGACGGTAGACATAGTCGCGAATCACATAGTAATACGAAGTCTGATATGGTGTTGATATTCTAAAAGACCTCTGCTGCCTTCTTTTTATCTAGAATCTAGAATCTGCCTATTACGTTATAATAGTTGTTGACTGTGTCAGGGCTTCAGGCATATATATCACGATGTCTCAGGTTAGTGGCAACATACGCAATGGCATTACGACTGTATAGTCGTAAGGGCTTACGCATGCTACCACCTGAGCAGGTATATAATGAGTATTATGTTCTGTAGTCTAGTCCCCTCAGTTGTCTCTGCATCACTCAATAGTCAATATAACTGAGTTTCACCTTGATATCCGACTACGACCTGTGCATCCTTAAACCTCAAATCAATAATAGTAATGAAGAATGAGCCCCGCCGTATGTCGAACAGATCTTGAGGGCCAGGCATTTCAGGTCACGCAGATTATTTAGTAGGCAGAGTAGAGCTTCAACACCAGCCTGATCGTACTCTATGGGACACTGGACTAAGAGGAAGGTGATGGCAGAAGAAAGCAGATTGGGCAAGAAAGGTTGGGCTTTGATAAAAACTTGGAGACCCTGAAGCGTCATAAACTGGGGGCGATCACTGAAGGAGTTCAATAGAATCGCCGCGGAGGATGAACTGCATGCCAAGGCGATGCTGATACATGTTGTAAAGCTGCCACTGGGTTCAGTATCCAAAGAGTACAACTGGGAATACGGGCCTCTTAGAGCCGCCGTTTCTCAATTTCCAGTGTTGAAGCTAGGCTCAAGAAAATACTATTAACACAATTCATCTTGATGCTAGTAATTATTCTCGCGGAGGCTACCAGTTCAGTATTAGTGAGCATAGCGTACTCACTTGATTGCCGAGCGCAACTGTCAATAGTAGCTCACTCAGCTTGACTCTCACAGCCGACGGATGCTAAGAAGTATCCACTCCTAACGCCACTATAGATTGCCTGGAATTGCATGTCTAGTCTGCCTTTGTATAAAAGCTCTACTACAGCCAATTATTACTACGTGGTATTTAACTCGACAGGATTGATGTAAGGCGTAAGCCTTTATCTTAATGCAAGTAGATGGCATATATCAAAGACTACTCTTTGACAGCATACTCAGTTAATGCACCCAGGCTTGGAGATACATTTATTCTCTCTATAGAGGTGATCTAACTACCAAGACTACGCGAGTCTGGTTCTTAGAACGCCTCAGTTAATAGCTGTATGTCGTAAGATCGATGGAGCAATGATGTCCCAAACTCCGCGGGGCAATTCATGCCCATTTCCTTCGATAGTGAGCAAACTCGCACCTTCGATCTCCTTGCTCAATGCCACGCCATGAGCGTACGGTATCACCGAATCAGCCGTACCGTGAATCACAAGCGTTGGGGCCTTGACCTTTGGAAGGCTCTCCCTCGACCACCGAACAAATACAAGGCGCGCATGATTCATGAACGACTGGATATTGATGGAACGATTAAAGACCCTTCTAGCCAATGCAGTATTTTCCTCTTCATCAAATGCCTGTAAAGAACCGGCGGCACACGACCGTGCCATGCCCACCAAAAATGGGATGGCCTCGTCAGGATCCTCCCAATTCTGGGGTAGTATCATGCCAAACTCCTCGTCGTCCTTCTCTGGCGGTGCAGGCAGATCATCAGTCTCTTCCGGATGCGCTCCCACAGGACTAGTTGACATTAGCGTCAGAGATGCGACCCTGTCGGGGTTCCGAACAGCCAGAAGCTGGCAGGTCCCGCCGCCTAACGAGAACCCTACCAAATGAGCTTTGGACAAAGAAAACTCATCGAGAATCGCCAGGGCATCATTCGCGAAATCGGGAAGCGTGTATGTCGCGGCACCTGGCTTATACGTCGTTGATCTCCCCGAATCGCGGGGATCATAGCGAATGACGAAGCGCGAACCCCGAGCCAAACGCAGGCAGAATTCCTCGTTCCACCAGAGCATTGCGGCGGGTCCTCCTCCAGCGAGGAGGAGAATTGGTGGATCGGTGGGGCTACCGAAGGTCTCAACGCAGAGATCGATTCCGTTGGCGTGAATGATCTTCTCTGTGGAGTTAAACTCGTGCGGACTAGTAACGCACGCCATTGCTGGGTCGCTACAAGCTTTTTCCGTAATACCAATCAGCTTCTCATTGACAATTGATTATGACTTCCACCTGACTTCTACCTACCACTGTCAGTTTAATAAGATTTTCCCCCTTAGAGTTGCCGAGTTGAAGGAAGTCGACACCAGATGGAAGGCGTGCGGAGAAACTTATCACCGAGCTTACAATGTCCGTCCACATGATGTGCCAAGTAAGTTGATAATTGGTTGGTACTCTTCAAGTGTTCGACTTTATCACATACAGGTGTGGTTGTAGGATGGAGAATCCTCCATGTATTCTAACCGATGAAACTTAACACATCCTCGTCCTCAGACATATAAAAACTTCTCTATATTGTATTTAAATGCCTATTATAAGATGTAATTAAATTTCGGGCTGTAGAAGCGCCGATTGAAGAGTAAAAATAATATGATTTAGATAAATAGTCGTTGCCAGTCGCACTCACTACCATCATCTTATGAAAAGGACCAGTCCACCGCGGCTCCAATATTTCCCAGAGCCCAAACCCATCTAAATTCTCCAGCGCAGCTTCCGTAGCTGTCACCGGCCCTAAAAGCCCACTATCCAACAACGGCACCGTGACATTATAATGATGCGAAGCCCCAAACGTGACCCTCTCTCCGGTCTTCACGGTCAAATTCTCGACCCACAACTGCGGCCATGCTTCAACGGCATGAAGAACTCCATTCCCATCTAAATACCTAGATGCATCGATAATCGTACTGGGATCAATGGTCGAAGAATTGGCAGTAGCAGCAACCACTGCGGGGTCAGAAACATCGCCGCCGGGAGCAGCGTGTGATTTGGTTGCCAAATCTGGAAGTCGTGCTCCTCCGGTTAACTCGACCCCGGTAACCCATGAAGGACTGCTTGGGTTAACCAATACCACTTAGCAGTAACAGCATTGAAAACACCAACTGCAGGCGCATCCATTGCGTGGAGAGGTGGCCCAGTGAAAGCGACGATGTTAGTCCATGTTATAGAATCATTAGATGCAGCTAGAGTCCAGGTGGGGAGGATAATCTCTGGCTCCATCAAAAGTGTTCTCCGGAATTTCTGGGATTCTGTAAATAGCAATTGACTGAGCAGTCCAAGGCCCTGACATAGCGAAGGTCAAATATGCCGAAGAGCTGCTTAGGCGTAGTGGCTGTTTGGACGTCGTAGACCGGCCGTGACTTGGCACTCGATCCCGCTCACAGAGCTAGAGGTTCGAATGCCCTCGAGAGAGCAACAAAGAAACTCGTCAACCGCATCCCAAATTAGACAAAGATCTGATGTAGAGCCGGATGAGCTTCCGGGCTAAGTGACGGGATGATGTCCAGGGATGAGTAAGAGCTTATATAGAGATTATTGCGGGGAAGTTATTGTCTATAGATATGGGGGTAACGAAAATTGGACTGGCTCCTTCACTTAGCCGCTTCAGTGATGGCGATTAAGTGAGAAACTATATTTCGGGCCTTAACCACTGGAGACCCTCGCTAGTGTGCAAATGATGACCATCGCCGGACGAACAATGCCCGAGGTCCGTTCATTATTACCAGTCCCCAACCACTTTATGCCAGAACGCGTGGTTCAGGTTCGGTGGTGGTCCGATACATACCCCGCAGGGTTAGAGTCAGGGGTACCATTACCAGTGCAGCAACAATTCCCCGCCGGCAATAGGTACGGGCCTCGTAATGCCCCGCCAGGAACGGGTACGTACTGTACTTTGTAATGAAGCGATATGTATCAATTGCAATTTAATTATTCCGTCTGCTATGATACAAGCTCCGTTACCCTGAACAGGCCAAAATGTTTCCTTAGAGATCAGATGAGATAATTAATCCTTGCTGCATTCCCCAGTCGTTCGGGGTAGGAAAACTTAGCTCCAGGGCTCGTTGCCGGGAATTGCTCCGGGAAACAAAACATCATGGGGTAGTCGCGTTAAGAAACCGCAGAGCATGTCTCGCTAGCAATAAGCCCCACACAAATTAATGTGAGAACATTCTGAGATGTTTATATATTGGCTTCTACCGCCCTTCTTTGATAAAGGCAGGAACGTATGAATGCTAGGTAGCCGACTGACAAGAATTTCGACATGAGGGTAAGTTCCAATTCGACAATTGCAATCCCTATTATCCACGGCAAGCTAACTTCCATTGTAGACGTCCACCGTTATTGTTTTAGTGGCATCCTTTTGGAAGGCAGTAACAGCCACTGTCTCCAATGTCCCAACTCTCAACGGCCCAATCCCTTATGTTGGGAATGTCCAATTTGGGAAACGTCGAATAGGGGATTTTATACATCCCGGCTTGTGGCACACTCACGACGATTTGGAGCGTATCAGGACAAATGCCCTCTCTGGCGTTGAGCCATGGAGCTCAGCTTATGCTAAGTTTAGCAACGACTCGTTCTCACAGTCTTCGGTAAATATTAGTGGGCTTATATGATGAATCTTTCTGATAGTTCTGTCCAGTATGTTATGAAAGGCCCATATCAGGTTCTGTCACGAGGAGCTGTGAGTAACTATACGGCATTCACCGATGATGTCCGGGCAGCTTGGCAAAACTCTCTAATGTGTAAGTTTGAATCTAAATACAAGCCAGCTACACATAATAATTAACATACAGGGTATATTACGAAAAGTCAAAGTCACTGGGACCGTAGTACCACTATTCTTGATGCGTGGGGAACTAACTTGACCAATATTATTGGCACCGATAGTTCCTTGCTCGTTGGTCTAGAAGGATCCCTATTCGCAAATGCAGCTGAGATTATGCGATGGGAAGGTAACTGGACTGAAGCAGGAGCGCATTGGTATGGCGGCTCGGGGTTTTCTAATCAGCTGTATTGGCTCTTTGCAAGACAGTCTATTATTATTGGCCAGGCCAATTATGGAATGATCAGTATTAAGGCCCTGCTCGATTTTGCTGTCTATCTCGATGATGTTAGCATGGTAAGCCTGTTTCTATTACTTATTGCTTCAAGGACTATTTTCAAATTCTAACTTGCTTTTCTGGTAATAGTACAACTATGCACTGAACGCATTCATCAATGATCCGTGTGCTGGCATATACGGTAATATAGAGCCCAGTACTGGCCAGTCTTCTGAGTCAGGCCGTGACCAAGGGCATGCTACTTCTGGCCTTGCCTGGACAGCCCTAGCAGCACGCACAGTGCAATCCCAAGGCGGCGACTTGTATGGACTAGGCGACAACTTGTTACTCAAAGGCTATGAGTACGCGGCGCAATACAATCTTTTTAACGACGTTCCATATGACCCCAAATTTTACCGCTGTGAGGCAATCCTTATCAACGGACCGTGGTCGGAGATTTCGAACATCACCCGAGGCGTCGGGATTGTTCCTTCGACGGGGTCAAAGTCGGAATCGATTTGGGACATTGCGTATTATCAATATGCCATTAAAAGAGGAATTCATGCACCTTGGACCACAAAGGCTAAGCAGGCCTACGATGCGGTTGGAGGTGAAGTTAACCCTGGGTCAGTTAATACTGATGATCAACCCAGTTGGGGTGACTTAGTGTGGGCGTATGATGCTCCGGGTCTCTACATAAATGATAATACTAGGACTATATGGGGTGGTGGGACACTGGGTGCTAATGGACTTGGAAATATTAATTCCGATTAAGATGTTCATTAGAACAATTTAATTAAACCCAATGTCTAATTCTACCCGCGAGGGTGTAGTTGGTCTCAAATATATATATTGGCCAGATAATTACCACGTTTGGCATCTTGGGAGATAGGCTACATCTTAGATATGCCGGGACGGATCGCAAATAACATACCGTTTCTCCGACACTACAGTTATGAAGCTCTTTCCAAACGCACAGATATTGCAAGCCAGTCCTTCCATGACCGGTGGAGTCAGCTTATCCTCTTCCTATCGCCAAAGCTTAGCAGCTGCTCCTAGGGTGTTGAGAATTTTAATTCTGCTAGATATTTTTGGGTGTTCTACAGGATAAGAAACCGCTATATTTACTATATGTAAAACTGCTGCCCATTGTTACTTTCTTAGAGGAAACTTATATCGCTTCTGATAGAGTTGGGGAAGTTGATCTGCCCTGGCCAATTTCTCTGAGAAGAAGCTCAACCATTTCATTGCCTCTGGTCTTGTTCCTGCCCGCGGCTTCAACAAGCGATTGGTCGATTTTGATATAATGTGATCCATATTGAAGTACGGACTCTAGATCAATTTCCCGGGAAGACTCGAAGATATTTTCTAAAACGTGGTTGTCAATCTGGCGGAGACTCGGCAAGAATTCATTGATTGTATTATATGAAGGCTCAGGAACGCAAGTCAACTCGCAAAAGCACAGATTCGCGATCACTACCCGGATGAGATCTTTTTGGCTCAAGCAGTAGTCCGGTACAATCTTCACCTTCAACAAGCTATCGTCTATCAGACTCAAAAAAGCATAGACCTTATCTCGCGGGTCTGATGTCTTCGCTCGCTGAAACTTCTGTAGAACATCGTAGAGTTGAAATTTAGAAGTGGTTGGGACGAGTTCTCCGGATTTTGCCATTAGGTCCAAAAAGGCTTCTAATAAAAAGTCTGTCTGCCCTTTGAGCACTTCGGAGACGCGGGCCAATGTCCTCGAAGACACAGCCTTGGAGCCACAATACACAACTGTGGCCCTCGCATTAAAGATATCTTGAACCACCAACGCTCTCTGAAACCAAGGCCGTGACAGAATATCTCGAAGCCCTTCGAGTCTTCTGTCACCCTCTCGGGGAGGAGTTTGGGGCATTCCCACCTGGTTTTCGACTTGCATTAAGTAGTTCATTGTGCGGTCTGATGCGGCTGTCGCTACACCTAGATAAACCACGACCATCTCGGCTTTGGCGCATATTTCCCCGATTCTGGGGATTTGTTTAGACCTTATGTCCAAATCGCGCTGGTTAATACCAAAAGCATCGATCCACAGAATCCGAGTTGCTTGCGGGTGCCGGAGATCTCGTAGCGCGTCGTAGAGACTTTCCGTTATTTCAACTGTTGAGCCTTGCAATAAAATGCCTCGTGCCGTATTTGGGCTCCCCCAAAAATAAGATAAAGCTTCGTATGGTGGAGCATTGTCTAGTTGGTAGCTGAAAAGCTCGCATTCTATGGGCTCATCGATATTGTGGCCTGGTCGCAGATGCACGAGCCGCAACTGATCTTCATCCGCCGGCTCGTACTGAAAAATCCCGCCAGCCATCAGGAGGGACAACTTGCGCAAGTTGGGAGTCCAAGTAACCCAGCGTTTTGACCTATATGGCGCGAATTCGTGATGAATAATTTCTGTGCAGGTGAGATCAGAAGTAGGTTGTGAAGAAGGGTTCGAAGTCCCAACACCTGCAATCATTAGTCATGCTCGTGAGGCACAGCTCCGAGATGGCAGCGCAGCCACGTTTAAGGCAACAGCATGATGGCTTGAGGGCAGCCACTCTTCCTAAAGTTAAAGCTTGTTAACCCCCATCCCTGTGAAGCAATCAATATTACATTATAGCTCCCCCTCGGCTCCCTCCGACCCTTTTCCTAGGAGCCCTTCTAATCCTAGGACTCCGCCTAGTCCTAACGCACCCCGTCCCAGGACGAGAAGAAGGCCTGGGTCACTTAGCCACGGGATCGCATTCTCCATATCCTCCGATCGTAACATGTCTGGGAAATGCAAGCAGGAAGCAAAGCAAAATAACCTAACATGATAATGAAGAGCGGTCCGCATACAAGATCAGTGTCCCGGAGCCACTTGACTGCAATCTTCCATATTGTTGTACGCTGGGCGGACGCTTCTAAGGGTATCATCATGACATAGTAAGCACCCACTAACACCAGCACCTGTTGTAAAGAATACAAGCCTAGGGTAAGGTAACCATTTTTGCCGGATACAGTTAACGGAAGGGATATAGGCCCTTTGCTAAGTATCTCTTTAGATTTTGACAGCTTGGAGAGTTCTGAGGATTGCAGATAGTGCACGACGACATTTGCCGCCATCCATATCCCGTAGAGCATGACTGGGATTTGAAGCAGCTGTCCATATCGGGCTCCAATATGAGGCTCGACGAAGAGAATCCGGATGCTGGTAAAGATCATACCAATTGCATAGACGATCTGGGTGTACATGAGGCTAAAGGTGATAATGTTCCATCGGGACTGCTCTATGCTCTCGCTGACTATGGATGCTTTATCAAATTGCTCTGCATGGGAGCCCTGAGTGAAAAGCTTCACGTTGCACTCCGGACACGTATCGTAGTATAACATATCTCCAGGCCGTACCATCTTGAAATGATTGTCTATGCATGTGTTTCCAAAGACATGGGAACAAGGCAGCTTGACAGCAATTTCGTAAGGGCCGTCTCCAGCCTTAGGGGCACCGAAACACGGTCGAAGTTTCGCTTTCCTACAGAAGGCGCAGGTAGGATATCGTCCAAGAGAGTCCATGAGAGGCTTCATTTCCATCGCGTTGAGTCGTATGACTTCTTTTTCGAGGAACACTCGGCGTTCCAAGAGCATTTTCGACATGACGAGAGCCTCGCTGCTCCGCTAGAGTGCTCGACCAGAGTAGACAGATATGTCGTTCTTAGAGCCTTTTAGTCGGAACAAACCGAGTTTCGCCTGCTCGATAATTAAAGGGCTTTGTGAATTCTTTCTTAAGCTCTTACAAGAACGAAAATTGGGTTTAGAGGGACGATATAGAATGGAAGTAGTGGGTCGTCGACGAGGCTATTGGTGAGTTTATGTTCGTAGGTGTGGAGCGAAGAGAAGATATATGATGATTATCGGGTAATTTCTGCCTACAAGTCACGAGTCTGGGCAAAATACAAGTTGACTAATTGAATAGCAGGATTGTAATCGCATGGACGGCAAGCTGACTTTATCAACCATGGGTGTCCTTATAGAAGTGACTTTTTATAAAAACGGCAAGAAATTCCGAGCATAAATTTGAAAGCTCTATGGTTACTGGATCTCACCCTTGGAAATATAATACGCCTTGTATTTAAAACATATTGAATTATCATAATCCTTACTTAATTGTTTATTATCAGTCTTACTTCAATTTTGTGATGTATTAGTATTACTAAGATATAGAATTTATAGAATTTAGATCTAGAGTCGTTCGAAATATCGTACCTATCTCTTGATAAATCAGCTAATTCACAAGTTCTAAAGGAGAGAATGTAAAGGCAAGAAGTAGACTACACTATATATAAAGTTAGATAGCTATAAATGTGTTGTTATATTTTTCTTTGAGATTTTTGCATTTCCATTGAGTTTACCAGCCCTACTACAGGATTTTCGCTTCGCAGGGATGGGGGTTATAGCTTTTGGCTGCCATCGTATGCAGCTGACCAAAGCTGAAGCACAGCAATTAGCTCAAACTGCAAGAGGACCAAAAAAAGGGTCAAGTAACTTTTTAAACAAACAAGGAAAATTACGAGACTATTTCTTTATGCCAAATTGGTATTGAAATGGAGAGGGATTGTTAAAGCCTGGACTGAATGGAAATTAGTTTTCTTTTCATAAAGCACAAAAAAACTAGTAACTTTTCTTCCGTAGGGGGCTGCTAAGCGAGGACCTAGTGTAACAGAGGAGGGATACAACCTCCTAGACGATACAGCCAATTAATATACAAGGGCTGCTAAGCGAAGACAGTGGCTGATCTTCGAAGGGATAGTACACAACAAAGCACGTTTTCATATCTCCGCTGAATGGCAGTTGATGCTCTAGTTAATTAGTAGGAGTGGCGCTCTGGCCTGTGCAGCCGCCTGGGGCACTAATGTATCCTTCCTGGCCGTACAAAAAGATAAAGATTAATTAAATTAGCACCTGGTGCCCCAATATCCGAAGTCATGTAACTGTTAGCCCACACGCGGTGATATAGTACAGTAAGACATGCAAGGCCTAATCACTGGGCAATAACCTTTTCGTGTGGCTGATTCCTAAATATATCACAGAATATGGAATAGTGCGAACTGCCTAGAAGATTTTCTCACATATTAGCATCGCCAATTTGATATGATATCTTTTTCCCTATCTTCGTATCTACGACATGTCAAATCGGCGAACACATGGCTGTCTTTGACAGCGACGTAGAACCACCTGACTCTTGGTAGTGAGCTGCGAATAAAAGTGCGAGTACTTGTTAATAAAGTTACCCGATATTGTTTTGCTCAAAAAAATATTTTTAATTTTCGGGCTAAATCCAAAGTTGAAATTGTATCATCGACCCTCGTTGATTTCCGCAACCGAATCGAGATTAGGAAATGTCGGAGTTATTATTATAATGACTCAAGGAGATCGAACCTATCTCGAACTCATCGGCAGCACTTTGCTAACGAGATCTTACTTAACTCTGCTAAAAGAGCATAATATCGCAGAATTTGCGTATGCTGCGATGAACTATGATCATCGAGGATGGAGCTCAAGTGGTGGAGAGCCTCGAAATACGACAGAGTCGATGCAATAAGCGCAAGACTGTCACGACGCAGTGATTTTTGCTCGTTCTCTCCCTGGCATAGATCCACAGAGAATTGCAATCTGGGGTATAGGCTATTCTGGTAGAGCAAGAAAGATTTCTGCTGGGGACGACGAGTACATCAAGGCTGTTGTGCTTGTGATGCCGTTCACATCTGGGCAGTTGGATGTGGCCGCCTATCCACCCAGCATGGTTGACCGTGTGAAAGAAGATCACCTGGCTAAAATAAGGAATCCGGCAGTGGAAACGACCTATACACAATTCATAGAGCTGCACAAGATCAAGTTTCGAACTCGATTTTTGACTGAAATTGAATCCGGGCCTTAGGCAAAGCCTTTGGCACGCTTCCACATATAAATTTGGAATAAAGGAGATGGATCTAGCTAACGATAGCAGAATCTCAACGATAAAATACTCATATACGTACTTTGTGCCAATTGGAGTCATCCCGTATCTTGCCCGAGAGCAGATCATATTTCGGACCCAGTTGAGACATGCAGAACTAGTAATCCGTTCTCATTGGTATACTACAAGTAGCAGATTGTATTGCTGTCTGTCTCGGCACTGAATGGCCATTACGCTGCTGGGTAGCTTCTTCATAGCCATCGACACTACTCCAGCGCTATTTCATTCACTTCATAGTTACGATTTCCTCGGCACTAGTGGGATGGATCGCAACACAGGCGTCGAAATCGCTCTTTCTAGCACCCATCTTCACAGCGACTGCAAAGCCTTGCAGCATCTCTCCAGTCCCCAGGCCTATCAAGTGCAACCCTACAATTTTTTCTTCTGGTCCCTCGCACACAATCTTGAATTCAGTTGGATTTTTCTTCGCCTCCTCAGACGGAAAAATATTGTACACCATGGCTGCGAACTTCGTATGGTATATTTTAATGTTTTCTCTGCCGTATCTAGCAATGGCTTCAGGTTCAGTAAGTCCGATCGTTCCGACCTCTGGGTGGGCGAAGACTACTGTCGGTACATTGCTATAAGAGATGAAAGACTGGGAGAGATGAGAAGGTCCAAAGAGTCGGTTCGATAGTTGTCGACCAGCCGCGATGGCCACTGCTTGCTAATTAGCGCAAGTTCACAGTTATGAATTCATAATCGACATGGAGATGCGCCGAGAACGTACCGGGAGTGAGTTCCATCTGACCCGTAACGTCACCGAGCGCATAGACACCTTCAGCATTCGTGTTCTGGAATTCATCCACCGTGATATATCCTTTACTTCCAAGCTTCACATCCGTAATCTCCAAGTTCAAAGTGTCCACCTCGGGCGCTCTTCCCACCGCCCACAGAAGTTCGTTGAACGCTATCTTCACCCCGTCAAGTGTCACATGCAGCATCTTTTCGTCGCCCGGTCCATCGCTAACTTTTTCTACCTTCTCAAACGCTTGATATCCTCTATGAATCACCACTCCGACGTCTTCATACAGCTTCGTCATCGTCTCCTGAATCATCGGATCAAAGGTCCGCAGGAACGTCTGGCCGCGAATGTACATGTGGACCTCTACCCCAACCGCATTGAGCATCCCGGCAATCTCCACAGCAATGTATCCTGCTCCAACTATAGCAATCTTCGACGGCAGTCGCTCAATGTCGAAGAAGCCATCGCTTGTAATACCAAATTCCGCTCCGGGGATACCCTTTGGCACGACTGGGTGTCCACCTGTCGCGATACAAATGTGCTTCGCAGCGAATCTTCTCTTCCCGCTCCCATCTTCCAGGTCGACTTCCAACTCTTTTGGACCCGTAAATTTGGCAGTTCCATGAATAGTTTCGATTCCTTCGCGATCCCAATTCGTTTCATATGCACGGTTGAGCATTTTGATATGCTCATCGCGTTTCTTTTTGAATGATGCGAAGTCGAACGAGATGTTGTCAGGTGTAGCGTAGCCATAGTGCTTGCTGTTTCGCAGAGCTTCGGCCATCGATGCGAAAAACCAGGTGATCTTCTTTGGGACGCATCTAGTAGATTATTAGAACTGTTAAAATAGGAACAAGCTAAATACGACACCATTCATTCCGCTGTAAGCCTCACTCGTGTCTCGGCCGTCATGCTCAGCGACGCCGCCTCATTAAACAAATCTTCGAGTTCTCATCAACTCACCCGACATTAACGCAACAACCTCCGCTCAGCCCATTTTCTATTAAAAGAGTTTTAGCCCCGTACCATCCCGATGCCCTCCTTGCCGTCGCGCTTCCCCCGCTCCCACCTCCAATAACAATATAATCAAAATTCCTAATCTCAGTTGGAGCCATTGTCCGTCTATCTCTTCGTCGCTCGTCTTGCCAGCTGATGGAGCAGTAGTTCGGTCGGTAGCCTCGAATGGTGGAAGCTGAGAAGTTATAAAACGCAAGTGTGGGAGCATGCACAGTGCTATGGCAAGCAACAGATTTTAAACCGCGAATCAAGCGAGGCATAAATTGAGGGGTAGTAATAAAGACTCTGATGGTGGCCAAGTATCTGATCTCCAGCCGCCGTAGAATTGGTGTCTGCGGGTTATTATTCCATTAAGAGTGGCTAGAGGGAAAGGATTCCTAATCGCCCCCAACACGGCGGAAGCCACGGATGCGGGGAGCTGACAAAGAGCGGGTTTTTGACCGGACGGACCAATAATATTATGAGATTAACATGGATCCCTACGTAGCGAGACAGTTTCACAGTTTAGACCTCTCAACTCTCTGCCCTGCAAATTTATAAAGATTTAGTCGAAAAATCGCCATTCTCCATCCATTTTTCCTCCAGGGAATCTATCAGCAACAAGTACCATGGCAGTATTGGCCATACTATCGATCGTTTCGTTGACACTATCGATCGCCGCTTTAGTTGTTACCCCCTGCTTAATCGCGACTATTAAACTCTCGAAGTTCGGACCCTGGGGGAAAGGTTCTATAAAGAAAGAATATATCTTCAAGGTTTGGAGGCATAGGCACGTGCCCAGCCTATTCCCTCGGCAGTCACTGCCCACGTTAGTGAGTTCAGCTGCTCTAATTGGTTGCTAAAGAAAATGCACAAAGTTATGAACAGCTATTCTGATTCAAGCAGTTACGTTCGATAAAGAGTAATCTAAGGATTATTACTGGAGCAAATCTCCTTACTAGCGTGGGCAGTGGCTGCCGGTCGAGGGAATAGTCACGCGCCCGGCATTGCGCTACTACCTAACCAGTGGTGCTCTTGTCTGCTCTCGTCAGGACAGTAGGCTAGTTATAGACACAGCTAGTCAGGTACTGGCGCAAGACGTCCCCCCTGGCGTACCTAAACATACTGCGCCCTTGCAGATTATGGCAACATCCCTCACTCTACCCTCTATCATCGTGGTTGCAGGCAACGCCCGATAGAGGAGAAGGCCTAGAGCCAACAGTACCTCACCCTGTAGGAAGAGGATATCGTCGTTAAATTCTAGTTATAGATGTCCGACCTTAGACAACCAGTCCAAATGAAGTTTATCCCTTCGATCACTTTTAGCGTCACCCGCCAGCAACCTGTAGCGGACAGACCACTCAATCAGCGAGCTCTATTTCAATGACTCGGTCTTAATTCGCTGATACGGCCCTGAATGTTATTCATTCTACCCATCCCGGCTCCTAAAGACCGTACACTTTTGAGAAGGGGTTTTGATATCACTGTTTTGATAAATAGATTTGAGTAACCGTGCCCCCATTCCGCCAAAATTGATTCCGCCGACTCTGTCCGCGTGGGTTGGCATTTGACCCATAGACATGCGTGACATATACAATGACTGTCTACTCCTATCTCCTAAATGTGATGGGGCCATGGTTGACCCCAACCTGCATACCCTCATTGTGGTTTCCAAAAAGGTTTACCACCCGGGCTCCGTCTCCCTGGGCATTCGCCGCTGCCGCCTGGATCCCCGGTAGAGGTTGGACAGGCTCACCACTGCCGGGTCTGGTCAAGGCGTATCTCTCAAGCACCGCCTTCATGGTGGCGGCCGCCGTCGCCGCTGCAAACGGTTGCCACTCCTTGTTCTTATGGCTGTCAGCGTAGTCGCAGACTCCCTTGACGATAAGGCACGGAATCTCATCCCAAGCACCAGCCCCTTCCATCTCGAAGGCGATGACCTCAAGCTGCGCAGCGATCTGGTCACGGTGCTCACCGGATTTCATCACCGTATCTCCGGAAGCGATGCGTCCGATGAATACCTCCGGACGCTGAACCTTCTGTGACTCCAGGTTCCTCTTCGCTACCAACCGCTGTCTGGACACGAGCTGGCTCTCGTCACATATGAGCTCCTCACAGGATGCCTTGGCAGCCGTATTACAGAAGCTCTCGAGCTCTGTGTCACAGGATTCACACGGCGGTTGTCCTCGATGTTTGTGGTGATATGTAGCCGCAAACAGCCTGTCGTGGGCAGGCCCGGGATAGTGATAATCGCACCGACGCCGCTTATCAGTGGCCGTTTTTTGAAGGTCCTCCAAATGTTGGGCGGCCCTCGCCTGGAGACGCTCTCTTCCATGTTCGGTCTCAAAGGGGGCGATTAGGCTTCGAATATCCTTATTTGGTCTGCCTAGGCCGTCCCTAATGGTACCCTTCGGCACGAATTTGCTAGGGTACTGTCTACCGAAGTCGTACTGCATCAGGGTATTGCTAACAATAACGTCGCCTAGCAGCACTTCGTACGCACTGATAGTAGGGACGGCACCGCAGACGCCGACGAGGAAGGCAAGCTTCAGACTAGGATAGCTTGAGCGGAGGCCGGAGGCAGTCCCAGCGGCAGAGACCTTACCCATGTTAGGAAGCAGCGCCAGCACAACGTCGTGCTTCCCCATCCGCCCGGTCACGTAAGAGTTTGTATCCCCAGGCGCACGTCCGTACGGTTCGCCATCCTCATCCCAGAATTCGTCAAACAACAGCGAAACGGCGTCGTATTCGAGTGGTAGGGCGCAGATGATTGCGATCTGGAAGTCCTCGCGGCGAGAGGGTCGATCATGGGTCGACATTGCGGCAAACGCGTTCGCAGACGGCTAACAAGATCAGACTCCGAGTCCTCTGTTTAGGAAGATTCTATGGCCAGCTGTGTGTGTCGCCGTTTAGGCTTAGCGCACTTTCGCCCAGGCGCCTTTTCAGCCTCACGACCATCTTAAATTATGATATATGTCCGCCATACTGGCCATTTACCCCTTGATGATCGAATGGCTTCTAACTCATTTGGACCAAACTGGGGCATTCAGGTGGGGCAGAACTACGGGCCGATCAACAACCTCCCACCGGGTACTGTCTAGCCGTCAAATCCGACCGCATTAGCTAACATTAGCCTCAGAACGACCCGAGACACCACCGAACCCGTCTGCCGTCATACCCTTCCCTCGCGACACAGACTTTGTCAAGCGAGATGCCATACTAGGTCAGATCCACCACAACTTTGCTGTGCCAGGTTCTTGGACTGCGCTCGTCGGGTTGGGCGGCGTCGGGTGAGTATAGCCACCTTCACAGCACGGACGCTGACTGTCGAGAAGCAAGTCGCAGCTCGCTATCGAATATGCGTACCAGACCGAAGAGCGATCGCCTCAAACGTGGGTTTTCTGGGTCCACGCAAGCAACGCAGCACGGTTTGAGCAGGGCTATCGGAATATTGCGGATAAGGTCAAGATCTCTGGACGGCAGAATCCGAAGACCAACATATTCAAGCTTGTGCACGACTGGCTGCACGATAGTAAGAAGGGAAAGTGGGTTCTCATCCTCGACAATATCGACGATGCCCGTTACCTCCTCGACGCCAACCTTGACACTCAAGGCTCGCTCGGCGACTCAGGCGGCAGAGCTTCCCGACCACTGCGAGAATATCTTCCCCAGTGCAAGAATGGGTCGATCCTTATAACGTCGCGGAGCACAGAGGCAGCACTGAAGCTGGTTGAACAGAGGGACATTATTACGGTCGAACCATTAGACAAGGCACACGCGCTGGCGCTGTTTGAGAAGAAGCTGGGAGAGCAGCGTGAGAACCAAGAGGCTGCTAAGCTTATGGAAGCGCTTGAATACATGCCGCTTGCGATCGTCCAAGCAGCAGTATATATTTCCCAACGAGCACCTCGATGTTCAATTCGACAGTATCTGGAAAAGTTTGAAGAGAGTGATCAAAAGAGGTCAAATCTCCTTGATTATGAAGGGGGACAGCTACGTCGAGATCCAGAGGCCAAAAACTCAATAATCACCACATGGCAAATATCATTTGATCACATCCGTGAAAGCAGACCGTCAGCGGCTGACCTACTATCGCTGATGAGCTTTTTCGACCCGCAGGGGATTCCAGAGACTCTCCTTCGAAAGCGATGCGAGAGGAACCCCCAGAAAGTTCAAGATCTGTCAGGCGTATCTAGCACGGATAGCGATAATGAGAACGCGTCACATTCTAGCGGAAGTGATGAATTTGAAGATAATATTTTAGTTCTCCTGAATTTCTCTTTCATCTCCATTAATTTAGACGGGACGATCTTCGAAATGCACGGATTAGTGCAGCTAGCTATGCGAAAGTGGCTTGAAGCGCATGGGCAGCTAGAGCAATGGAAACAGCAGTTCTTACACAATCTCGATGCGGAATTTCCGACCGGGGAGTACGAAAATTGGCCTCAATGTCAACAACTTTTCCCACATGCGAAATCAGCACTAATACAGCGGCCTGAGGACCAATGCTCGTTAAGAGACTGGGCTTCGATGTTGTACAGAGCAGCTTGGTACGCATGGGGAATAGGGACCGCACTAGATGCGGAGAAGATGGCAGTTCAGTCGATGAAAGCGAGGAAGAAGATTCTTGGTCAAGAGCATGAAGATACATTATGGAGTATATCAATGGTAGGTAATGCGTTTATGCTCCAGGGCAGGTGGGAAGAGGCCAAGAAGCTGTTTGTGCAAGTGATGGAGACACGCAAGGCGAAGCTCGGGGCCGACCATCCCTCGACACTGACGAGCATAGCCAACCTGGCGTCGACGTACAGGAACCAGGGCCGGTGGGAGGATGCTGAGATGCTAGAGGTGCAGGTGATGGAGACGAGCAAGGCGAAGCTCGGGGCCGACCATCCCTCGACACTGATAAGCATGGCCAATCTTGCGTCGACGTATAGGAACCAGGGCCGGTGGGAGGAGGCCGAGAAGCTGGATATACAGGTGATAGAGACGAGCAAGGTGAAGCTCGGGGCCGACCATCCCTCGACACTGATAAGTATAGCCAATCTGGCGTCGACGTATAGGAGCCAGGGCCGGTGGGAGGAGGCCGAGAAGCTGTTTATGCAGGTGATGGAGACGAGCAAGGCGAAGCTCGGAGCCGACCATCCCTCGACACTGACAAGCGTGGCCAACCTGGCGTCGACGTTTTGGGACCAGGGCCGGTGGGAGGAGGCCGAGAAGCTGGAGGTGCAGGTGATGGAGACGAGCAAGGCGAAGCTCGGGGCCGACCATCCC